>CM028335.1:40428711-40471211 GCA_016647705.1 Eucommia ulmoides
TCTATCCTCCTCGACATTAACCCGGATCATAGAGACCTCCATCTCCTTGTAGTAATCATCCACGCTCCGATAGCCTTGTGTAAGGCTTTGTAATTTCTGATACAAGTCCCTATAGTAGTGACTAGGGACAAACTGCCTCCTCATGATGGCCTTCATTTGCACCCACGTCACGATAGGCCTCTCATGGTTCTTTCTCCTGTTTATCACAAGTTGATCCCACCATATTATAGCATAGTCAATAAACTCAATCACAGCGAGTTTTACCTTTTTCTCCTCGGAGTAGTTGTGGCACTCAAAGATCAACTCCACCTTCTTCTCCCACTCCAAGTATGCATCAGGATCGTTTTTCCCTTGGAATGAGGGTATCTTCACCTTGATACTTCCCAAGTTATTATCAATCCGCTCCCCATGTCTATCTCCTCTATTCTCATGTCCACTCCCAAATCTGCCCAAGCTTGCATTAGAGGCCCGATCGTCTTTATCTAGGTCATCCCCATAATCATATTCATACACGAACCGAGGCTGATTCCTCTCTCTTCGTTGCACATTAGGAGCTCTCGGTGGCTGCCCCTTTTGTGCGCTAGACTCAACTTTGTTAAGCCGCTCATGCACTTCATCAAACCGCAAGTTCAACTGTTGAAACTTTTGCTCCAAGGCCTTGTAGAAAACTTTTGCATCCATTATGTCCATCCTTTCATGTGCTTCATCGGATGAGCCTTTGTTTGTTTCTCGAGACATGTTTAGTAACCTGCAAAACAAAGTTAGAAAAGCTCACAAACACTCCCTCACGTGTTTGCACTCAAACTATGTCACTCCACTCGTGTATCACTCAAATTCGGCTTTTACCCTCGTATAAGCTCACACACTCTTGCCTTTTTCCACTCTTTAGTTCCTTCTTTTAGTTCTTTATTAAACTTAACCAATCTCAATCAGAAATTTCCTTGTAGCAATCCAAACTCAATTTTTGTTTGGGGGGGGAGGGGGCTGCTGAATTTTTACAATTTTTTTTTTAATTTTTTTTTCTGTTTCTGCTTCTGTTTTTTTTTTCTTTTCTGTTTTTGTTTTTTTTTTCTTTTCTTTTTTTTTTTTTTTTGAAAACCAGCAACTTTAAATTGAGATTTGAAAAAGCACAATATTTAAACAAAAAATATGATCAGAACAAAGATGCACCGCGTTTTTTTTTTTTTTTCAAGATTGGACCAAATTTAAATTAGAATGAAAAGAAAAAAAAAATGCAATAGATCTGATGATATAATTTGGTCAAGATTTTTTTTTTTTTTTATGAAAGAATAGATATGAAAGAACGAAAAAGAAAAAGTATAGATGAAACCTGATTTAGACCTTGCTCTGATACCAAATGATGCAAACCTCACCAAGGATTAGTGAGACCTGAAACCAACTTAGGGTTTCTTCGCGAAGATCGAAACTAAATCAGATTTTGAACGAGCTAAAAAGACAGAAATTGAAAGATAGATTACCTTGACCCAACGTTTATGAACGAAACGCAAACCAATGGTATAATGATCTTGACCCAATGATTATAATGAATCATGAATCAAAGATATAAGTTTGAACGCCACAAGAAACTCTTGATAAGTTCAAGAAAAGTTCTTTGAAGAACTAAAGAGAAAACTCTCACAATTTTTATTAATCAAAGTAATGTCATGTTTTCCATAGGATACAAGTCTCTTAAATAGATAAAAGAAAAACCCTAGCTAGTGAATAGTACAGCCGTGAACAGTGTCCATGAACAGTACATGAATAGTGGCGGCCACAATAGAACTAAAAGGAAACCCTAGAGGACTAAGGAATCCTAGAGAAATAAGAAAACCCTATTCCTAATCTAAAAAGGAAATAACTAATTCCTAATCTAAAAAGGAAAAGGTTAAATTGGTAATCTTGCCTTACAAATTATCAAATAAATAACTAAATTAAAAAATAAAACACTAATAAATAAAATAAATATGCTGAGATTTCGTGGTCCTCAAGCCTTGATCTATTTGAGTTCATGTCTAAACCCATTCACTTGCTTTGATGAGATGGATTAGGCCTTGATCGTCATTTGAGCCTAATTTGGGCTTTATTGTTTTCGATTTAGCCGAAAGCTCTTGAATTAGCCCATTAAGCACTTCTTTGATCTTCTTAGATCTTGCCCTAGTAATGGGCCCAGCCGGAACATGCAATGTGTCCTTTGATGTTGCTTGTTGGTTCTCATCACTGTGTCAATTTCGGACGAAAAATACCACTTGTTTGGATGGAAACAACATTCCGAGCAAAACGCCCACTAAAGGCTCAACAAGACCAAATTTGATCTAAAAAGTCAATTGTTTTCGTTTCGGACGAAAAATACCACTTTTATGGTGGAAACGGCTTTCTTATCAAAATGCTCACAAAAGGCCCAAAAAGACCAGGTTTGACCAGAAAATTCAACTGTATCTGTTTCGGACGAAAAACCCCACTTTTTTTGTGAGGAAAAGGCCTTGTATTCAAAACACCCCAAAAATGCCCAAAAAGGCCAAGTTTGACCCGAAAATTCAACTGTGTCCGTTTTGGACGAAAACTGCCACTTGTTTGGATGGAAACAACATTTTGAGCAAAACGCCCACTAAAGTCTCAAAAAGACCAAGTTTGACATAAAAAGTCAACTGTGTCTGTTCCAAACGAAAAATACCACTTTTATGGTGGAAATGACTTTCTGAGAAAAATGCCCACAAAAGTCGAAAAAGACCAAGTTTGACCAAAAAATTCAAATGCGTCCGTTTCGGATGAAAAATACCATTTTTTGGGTGTAAACGACCTTTTGAGCAAAACGAACCCAAAAGGGCAAAAAAGGCTCAAATTTGACAAAAAAATTCAACGATGTCTGTTTCAAACGAAAAATACCATATGTTTGGGTGGAAACGACCCTCTCTACTAAACGCCCGCAAAATGACAAAAAAGAGCAAGTTCGACCTGAAAATTGAACACGGTCTGTTTCGGTCGAAAAGTATCATTTTTTTTGGGGTAAAAATAGCCTACAGAGCAACACGTTCCCAAAATGGCCAAAAAGGCCAATATTGACGTGAAAGATCAAATGCATCCATTTTGCTAAAAAAATACCACTTTTTTTGGGTGGGAATGGCCCTCTGAGCGAAACACGCACAAAAGGCCTAAAAAGACCAAGTTCGACCAGAAAATACAACTGTGTTTGTTTCGGACAAAAAACATGACTTTTTTGTGCAGAAAAGGCCTTGTTTGCAAAACACCCCAAAAATGCCCAAAAAGACCAAATTTGACCCGAAAATTCAATTGTGTCCGTTTCGGACGAAAACTACTACTTTTTTGGATGGAAACAACATTCTGAGCAAAACGTCGACTAAAGTCTCAAAAAGACCAAGTTTTACCTAAAAAGTCAATTGTGTCCGTTCCAAACGAAAAATATCACTTTCTGAGCAAAATGCCCACAAAAGTCCAAAAAGACCAAATTTGACCGAAAAATTCAAATACGTCCGTTTTGGATGAAAAAAATCATTTTTTTTGGATGTAAACGACCTTTTGAGCAAAACGCACCCAAAAGGGCCAAAAAGACCAAGTTTGACCGGAAAATTCAACGATGTCTGTTTCGGAAGAAAAATACAATTTGTTGGGGGTAGAAACGACCCTCTCTGCCAAACGCCCGCAAAATGACAAAAAAGACCAAGTTCGACCTGGAAATTAAACTCGGTCCATTTCGGTCGAAAAGTATCATTTGTTTTGGGTGAAAATAGCCTATAGAGCAGCACATTCCCAAAATGCCCAAAAAGACCAATATCGACCAGAAAGATCAAATGCATCCATTTTGCACAAAAAATATCACTTTTTTTTGGGTGCGAATGGCCTCTAAGCGAAACGCCCACAATAGGCCCAAAAAGACCAAATTTGAACACAAAATTCAACTGTATCTGTTTCGGACGAAAACCAACACGTTTTTGGGTGCAAACAGTCTTCTACGCAAAACAACCTAATAATGCCCACAAAAGACCAAGTTTGACATGAAAATTCAACTGTGTCAGTTTTGGACGAAAAATACCACTTTTATGGTAGAAACGACTTTCTTAGCAAAACGCCCACAAAAGGCCCAAAAAGACCGAGTTTGACCAGAAAATACGACTATGTCTGATTTGAACGAAAAATACCATTTTGTTTGGGTGGAAACGACCTTTGGAGCAAAACGCCCACAAATGGCCCCAAAAGACCAAGTTTGACCTGAAAATTTAACTGTGTCTGTTTCGGACAAAAAATACTGCTTGTTTGGGTGGAAATGACCCATTGTACAAAACGCCCCCCCAAAATGCCGCAAAAGACCAAGTTCGACAAGATAATTCAATTGTGTCTATTTCGGACGAAAAACAACACCTTTTCGGGTATAAACGGCCGTCTATGCAAAACGCCCCAAAAAATCCCAAAAAGATCAAGTGTGACCCAAAAATTCAACTGTGTCAGTTTCGGACGAAAAATACCACTTATTTGGATGGAAACAACATTCTGCGCAAAACGTCCACTAAAGGCTCAAAAAGACCAAGTTTGAACTAAAAAGTCAATTGTGTCAATTTCGGACGAACAATATCACTTTTATGGTAGAAACAACTTTCTTAGCAGAATGCCCACAAAAGGCCCAAAAAGACCAAGTTCGACCAGAAAAAGCAACTGTGTCTGTTTCGGACGAAAAACACCACTTTTTTATGTGGAAAAGGCCTTGTATGCAAAACACTCCAAAAATGCCCAAAAAGACAAAGTTTGACGCGAAAATTCAACTGTGTCTGTTTCGGATGAAAAATGCCACTTGTTGGGTGGAAACGACCCTCTCTAAAAACGTCGCCAAAATTTAAAAAAAAAAAGATAAAATTTGACCTGAAAGTTAAACTGTGTCTGTTTTTGACGAAAAGTATCACTTTGTTTTTTTTTGTGGAAACAGCCTACAAAAACAAAACCCTCCCAAAAAGACCAATATTGACCTAAAAAGTCAAATGCGTCCATTTTGAAGAAAAAAATATCATTTTTATGGTGGAAACGACTTTTTTAGAAAAATGCCCACAAAAGGCCAAAAATGACCAAGTTTGACTAGAAAATTCAAAATGGCCGAAAAGACCAAGTTCGACAAGATAATTCAACTGTGTCTGTTTTGGACGAAAAACAACACTATTTTTTGGGTGGACTATGCAAAACGCCCAAAAAATGCCCAAAAATTTCAAGTTTGACCCGAAAGTTCAATTGTGTCCGTTTTAGACGAAAAATACCACTCTTATGGTGGAAACAACTTTTTGAGAAAAATGCCCACAAAAGACCTAAAAAGACCAAGTCTCATAAGAAAATTCAATTGCGTCGGTTTTGGACGAAAAATATCATTTTTTTTGTGGAAACAGCCTACAGAGCAACACGTTCCCATAATGCCCAAAAAGGCCAATATTGACCTGAAAGATCAAATGCATCCATTTTGCACGAAAAATATCACTCTTTTTGGGTGGAAATGGCCCTCTGAGCGAAACGCCCACAAAAGGACCAAAAAGACTAAGTTTGAACACAAAGATCAACTGTGTGTGTTATGGACGGAAAACATCATGTTTTTGGGTGGAAATGGCCTTTTATGCAAAACAACCAAAAAATGCCAATAAAGAACAAGTTTGACCTGAAAATTCAAATGTGTCGTTTTCGGAAGAAAAATGCCACCTGTTTGGACGGAAACAACATTCTGAGCAAAAATCCCACTCAACACTGAAAAAGACAAAGTTTGATCTAAAAAGTCAATTGTGTCTGTTTTGGACGAAAAATACCACTTTTTTGGTGGAAACGGCTTCCTTAGAAAAACGCCCACAAAAGGCCCAAAAAGACCAAGTTTGACTAGAAGATTCAATTGCGTCTGTTTCGAACAAAAAATATCACTTTTGTGGTGAAAACGGCTTTCTGAGCAAAACGCCCACAAAAGGCCCAAAAGGACCAAGTTTGACTAGAAAATTCACCTGCGTCCGTTTCGGACGAAAAATACCACATCTTTTTGTGGAAACGACCCTCTCAGCAAAACGCTCCCAAAATGTCAAAAAAGACAAAGTTTGACTTGAAAGTTCAATTGTGTCCATTTCGGACAAAAAATACCACTTGTTTGGACTGAAATTGACCTTTGCGAAAAACTCCCCCACAATGCCCAAAATGACCAAGTTTAACTAGATAATTCAATTGTGTCTGTTTCGGATGAAAAATAACACTTTTTTGGGTGGAAAATATCTTGTATTAAAACACCGCAAAAATGCCCAAAAAGACCAAGTTTGACCCGAAAATTTCACTGTGTCTGTTTGGGATGAAATGTGTGGATGGAAACAACATTCTGATCAACACGCCCCCGGAAGGCCCAAAAAGACCAAGTTTGACCTAAAAAGTCAACAGTGTCCGTTTCGGATAAAAAATACCACTTTTTTGGGTATAAACGATCTTTTGAGCAAAATGCCCACAGAACGGCCAAAAAGACAAAGTTTGACCCGAAAATTTAAATATGTCCGTTTCGGACGAAAAATAATACTTGTTTGGGAGGAAACGACCCTCTCAACAAAACGCCCCAAAATTAACCGAAAAGACCAAGTTTGTCCTTAAAATTGAATTGTGTCCGTTTCTGACGAAAAGTACCACTTTTGTTTGTGGAAACATTCAAAAGAGAAAAACGCTCAAAAAATGCCAAAAAAGACCAATATTGACCTGAAAGATCAAATGCATCCATTTTGCAAGAAAATTACCACTTTTTTTGGGTGGAAACGACCTTCTGAGCAAAACGCCCACAAAATGCCCAAAAAGATCAAGTTCGAACACAAAAATCAACTGTCTGTTTTAGACAAAAAAACAACACGTTTTTGGGTAGAAACAACCTTCTACGCAAAACGAGCAAAAAATATCCAAAAAGATCAAGTTTGACCCAAAAATTCAAATGTGTTAGTTTCGGACGAAAAATACCACTTGTATGAACGGGAATAACATTCTAAGCGAAACGCCAACTAAAGGCTCAAAAAGACAAATTTTGACCTAAAAAGTTTTTTTGAGTTGAAATGGTCTTCTATGCAAATCACCCAAAAAATGCCCAAAAATACCAATTCTGGCCCGAAAATTCAACTTTGTCTGTTTCGGACGAAAAATACCATTTATTTAGATGGAAAAAATATTCTGAGCAAAACACCCATTAAAGGCTCAAAAAGACCAAGTTTGACTCAAAAATTCAATTGTGTCCGTTTCAGACAAAAAATATCACTTGTTTAGGCTGAAATGGGCCTTTGCGAAAAACTCCCCCAAAATGCCCAAAAAGACTTGACCAGATAATTCAACGGTGTATGTTTCGGACGAAAAAGTACCACTTCTTTGCGTGGAAATGACCCTCTCCCCTCAAAATGCCCTCAAAATAACAAAAAAAAACCAAGTTCAACCTGAAAATTGAACTCGATCCGTTTTGGTCAAAAAGTATCACTTTTTTTGGTGAAAACAGCCCACAGAGCAACACGTTCCCAAAATGCCCAAAAAGACTAAATTTGACCAAAAAATTCAACTGCGTCCGTTCCGGGTGAAAAATACCATTTTCATTGGGAGTAAATGAGCTTTTCAGCAAAATGCCCCCAAAAGGGGCCAAAAAGACTAAATTTGACCGAAAAATTCAACTATGTCCATTTCGGACGAAAAGTACCACTTGTTTGGGTGGAAATGACCCTCTTTGCAAAACGCTCGCAAAATGACAAAAAAGACAAAGTTCAACCTGAAAATTGAGCTCGGTCCGTTTCGGTCGAAAAGTATCACTTTTTTTGGTAAAAATAGCCCACATAGCAACACGTTCCCAAAATGCCCAAAAAGGCAAATATTGACCTGAAAGATCAAATGCATCCATTTGGCATATAAAATACCACTTTTTTTGGGTGGGAATGGCCCTCTGAGCGAAACGCCCACAAAAGGCCCAAAAAAGACCAAGTTTGAACACAAAATTCAATTGTGTCTGTTTCGGACGAAAAACAACACGTTCTTGGGTACAAACAGCCTTCTACAAAAAACAACTAAATAATGCCCCTAAAAGACCAAGTTTGACACGAAAATTCAACTGTGTCAGTTTCGGACGAAAAATACCACTTTTACGGTGGAAACAGCTTTCTTAGCAAAACACCCACGAAAGGCTCACAAAAACCGAGTTTGACCACAAAATAAAACTGTATCCGATTCGAATGAAAAATACCATTTTTTTGGAGGGGGGGGGAAACGACCTTTTGAGCAAAACGCCCACAAATGGCCCAAAAAGACCAAGTTTGACCCAAAATTTCAACCGTGTCGGTTTCAGACAAAAAATACTACTTGTTTGGGTGGAAATGACCCATTGTGCAAAACGCCCCTCAAAATGCCCAAAAAGACCAAGTTCGACAAGATAATTCAATTGTGTCCGTTTTGGACGAAAAACAACACATTTTTTGGGTGTAAACAACCGTCTCTACAAAACGCCCAAAAAAATCCCAAAAAGACCGAGTGTAACCCAAAAATTCAACTGTGCCAGTTTCGGACGAAAAATAACACTTATTTGGATGGAAACAACATTCTGAGCAAAACGCCCACTAAAGGCTCAAGAAGACCAAGTTTGAACTAAAAAGTCAACTGTGTCTGTTTCGGACGAACAATATTACTTTTACGGTAGAAACGGCTTTCTGAGCAGAACGCCCAGAAAAGGCCCAAAAGACCAAGTTCGCCCAGAAAATACAACAGTGTCTGCTTCAAACAAAAAATACCACTTTTATGTGTGGAAACGACCTTTTGAGCGAAACGCCCTCAAAATGCCAAAAAAGACCAAGTTTGACTTGACAGTTCAACTGTGTCCGTTTCGGACGAAAAATATCACTTGTTTGGGCAGAAACGGCCTTCTATGCAAAACGCCCCCAAAATGCCCAAAAAGACCAAGATCGACTAGATAATTCAACTGTGTTTGTTTCGGATAAAAAATAGCACTTTTTTGGGAGTAAACGGCCGTCTATGCAAAACCTCCCCAAAAATCCAAAAAAGATCAAGTATGACCTGATAATTCAACAGGGTCAGTTTCGAACGAAAAACAACACTTGTCTGGATGGAAAAAATATTCTGAGCAAAACGCCTTCTAAAGACTAAAAAAGACCAAGTTTGATCTAAAAAGTCAATTGTCTCTGTTTCAGACGAACAATATCACTTTTATGGTAGAAACGGCTTTCTTAGCAAAACGCCCACAAAAGGACCAAAAAGACCAAGTTTGACACGAAAATTCAACTGTGTCCATTTCGGATGAAAAATATCACTTGTTTGGATGGAAACAGCTTTCTGTGCAAAACGCCCCCAAAATGCCCAAAAAAGACCAAGATCGACTAGATAATTCAACTGTGTTTGTTTTGGATAAAAAAGAGCACTTTTTTGGGAGTAAACGGCCGTCTATGCAAAACCTCCCCAAAAATCCAAAAAAGATCAAGTATGACCTAATAATTCAACAGTGTCAGTTTCGGACGAAAAACAACACTTGTCTGGATGGAAAAAATATTCTGAGCAAAACGCCTTCTAAAGGCTAAAAAAGACCAAGTTTGATCTAAAAAGTCAATTGTCTCTGTTTCGGACCAACAATATCACTTTTATGGTAGAAACGGCTTTCTTAGCAGAACGCCCACAAAAGGACCAAAAAGACCAAGTTTGACACGAAAATTCAACTGCGTCCATTTCGGATGAAAAATATCACTTATTTGGATGGAAATGGCCTTCTGTACAAAACGCCCCCAAAATGCCCAAAAAGACCAAGATCAACTAGATAATTCAACTGTGTTTGTTTCGGATAAAAAAGAGCACTTTTTTGGGAGTAAACGGCCATCTATGCAAAACCTCCCCAAAAATCCCAAAAAGATCAAGTATGACCTAATAATTCAACAGTGTTAGTTTCGGATGAAAAACAACACTTGTCTGGATGGAAAAAAACATTCTGAGCAAAACGCCTTCTAAAGGCTAAAAAAGACCAAGTTTGATCTAAAAAGTCAATTGTCTCTGTTTCGAACGAACAATATCACTTTTATGGTAGAAACGGATTTCTTAGCAGAACGCCCACAAAAGGACCAAAAAGACCAAGTTTGACACGAAAATTCAACTGTGTCCGTTTCGGACGAAAAATATCACTTGTTTGGATGGAAACGGGTCTCTGTGAAAAACTCTCTCAAAATGCCAAAAATGACCAAGTTTGACCCGAAAATTCAATTGTGTTCGTTTCGGATGAAAAATATCACTTGTTTGGGCAAAAACGACCTTTGCGAAAAACTCTTCCAAAATGCCTAAGGAGACCAATTTTGACCCAAAAATTCAACTGCATTCGTACCGGATGAAAATACCACTTTTTTGAGTGTAAACGACCTTTTGAGCAAAAAGCCACCCCCAAAAGGCCAAGTTTAACTCGAAAATTGAACTATGTCCGTTTCAGACGAAATATACCCCTTGTTTGGGTGGAAACGACCCTCCAAGCAAAACTCCCCTAATAAGACAAAAAAGACCAAGTGTGACCTAAAAATTGAACTGTGCGTGTTTCGTACGAAAAGTATCACTTTTTTTTTTATGAAAACAACTTACAGAGCAACACGTTCCCAAAAAGGCCAATATTAACCTGAAAGATCAAATGTATGCATTTTACACGAAAAATACCACTTTTTTTGGGTGGGAACGACCCTCTGAGCGAAACGCCCACAAAAGACCCAAAAAAGACCAAGTTTGAACACAAAATTCAACTGTGTCTATTTCGGACGAAAAACAACGCGTGTTTGGGTGCGAACAGCCTTCTACGCAAAACCACAAAATAATGCCCAGAAAGACCAAGTTTGACACGAAAATTTGATTGTGTCAGTTTCGGACGAAAAATATCACTTGTTTGGATGGAAACAACATTACGAGCAAAACGCCCACTAAAGGCTCAAAAAGACCAAGTTTGATCTAAAAAGTCAATTGTGTCCGTTTCGGACGAAAAGTACTACTTTTATGGTGGAAACGGCTTTCTTAGCAAAACGCTCACAAAAGGCCCAAAAAGATCGAGTTTGACCAGAAAATTCAACTGCTTCTGTTTCGGACGAAAAATACCACTTTTTTGTGTGGAAAAGGCCTTGCATGCAAAACACCCCAAAAATGCCCAAAAAGACCAAGTTTGACCCAAAAATTCAACTGTGTCCATTTCGGACGAAAACTACCACTTATCTGGATGGAAACAACATTCTGAACAAAACGCCCACTGAAGTCTAAAAAGACCAAGTTTGACTTAAAAAGTCAATTGTGTCCGTTCCAAACGAAAAATACCACTTTTATGGTGCAAACGACTTTTTGAGCAAAACGCCCACAAAAGTCCAAAAGGACGAAGTTTGACCAAAAAATTCAATTGCGTCCGTTTCGGATGAAAAATTCCATTTTTTTGTTGGAGTAAATGATCTTTTGAGAAAAACGCCCCCAAAAGGGGCCAAAAAGACTAAGTTTTACCGGAAAATTCAACTATGTCCGTTTTGGACGAAAAGTACCACTTCTTTGCGTGGAAACGACCCTCTCCGCAAAATGCCCTCAAAATAACAAAAAGGACCAAGTTCGACCTACAAATTGAACTCGATCCGTTTCGGTCGAAAAGTATCACTTTTTTTTTTGTGAAAACATCCCACAGAGCAACACGTTCCCAAAATGCCCAAAAAGACTAAGTTTGACCAAAAAATTCAACTGCGTCCGTTTCGGGTGAAAAATACCATTTTTATTGGGAGTAAACGAGCTTTTCAGCAAAACGCCCCCAAAAGAGGCCAAAAAGACCAAGTTTGACCGGAAAATTCAACTATGTCCGTTTCGGACGAAAAGTACAACTTGTTTGGGTGGAAATGACCCTCTTCGCAAAACGCCCGTAAAATGAAAAAAAGGACAAAGTTCGACCTGAAAATTGAACTCGGTCCATTTCGATCGAAAAGTATCACTTTTTTTGGTGAAAACAGCCCACAGAGCAACACGTTCCCAAAATGCCCAAAAAGGCGAATATTGACCTGAAAGATCAAATGCATCCATTAGGCACGTAAAATACCACTTTTTTTGGGTGGGAATGGCCCTCTGAGCGAAACGCCAACAAAAGGCCCAAAAAGACCAAGTTTGAACACAAAATTCAATTGTGTCTGTTTCGGACGAAAAACAACACGTTTTTGGGTACAAACAGCCTTCTACGAAAAACAACTAAATAATGCCCCTAAAAGACCAAGTTTGACACGAAAATTCAACTATGTCAGTTTCGGACGAAAAATACCACTTTTATGGTGGAAACGGCTTTCTTAGCAAAACACCTACGAAAGGCCCACAAAAACCAAGTTTGACCAGAAAATACAACTGTATCTGATTCGAATGAAAAATACCTTTTTTTTGGGGGGAGGGGGGGGGGAAACGACCTGTTGAGCAAAACGCCCACAAATGGCTCCAAAAGACCAAGTTTGACCCAAAATTTCAACTGTGTCGATTTCAGACAAAAAATACTACTTGTTTGGGTGGAAATGACCCATTGTGAAAAACGCCCCCCAAAATGCCCAAAAAGACCAAGTTCGACAAGATAATTCAATTGTGTCCGTTTTGGACGAAAAATAACACTTTTTCCAAGTGTAAACAACCGTCTCTGCAAAACGCCCCAAAAAATCCCAAAAAGATCGAGTGTGACCCCAAAATTCAATTGTGCCAGTTTCGGACGAAAAATAACACTTATTTGGATGGAAACAACATTCTGAGCAAAACGCCCACTAAAGGCTCAAAAAGACCAAGTTTGAACTAAAAAATCAATTGTGTCTGTTTCGGATGAACAATATTACTTTTACGGTAGAAAACGGCTTTCTGAGCAGAACGCCCAGAAAAGGCCCAAAAGACCAAGTTCGCCCAAAAAATACAACAGTGTCTGTTTCAGACAAAAAATACCACTTTTATGTGTGGAAACGACCTTTTGAGCGAAACGACCCCAAAATGCCAAAAAAGACCAAGTTCGATCTGACAGTTCAACTATGTCCGTTTTGGATGAAAAATATCACTTGTTTGGGCGGAAACAGCCCTCTGTGCAAAACGCCCCCAAAATGCCCAAAAAGACCAAGATCGACCAGATAATTCAACTGTGTTTGTTTCGGATAAAAAAAAAGAACTTTGTTGGGTGTAAATGGCCGTCTATGCAAAACTTTCCCAAAAATCCCAAAAAGATCAAGTTTGACCTAAAAATTCAACAGTGTCAGTTTCGGACGAAAAACAACACTTGTCTGGATGGAAACAACATTCTCAGCAAAACGCCCTCTAAAAGCTAAAAAAAACACCAAGTTTGATCTAAAAAGTCAATTGTGTCTGTTTCGGACGAACAATATCACTTGTGTGGATGGAAACAAGCCTCTGTGAAAAACGCCCCCAAAATGCCAAAAAAGACCAAGTTTGACTGGAAAATTGAACTGTGCCCGTTTCGGACGAAAAGTACCACATTTTTTTTTGTGGAAACAGCCTACAGGGCAACACGTTCCCAAAAAGGCCAATATTGTCCTAAAAGAACAAATGCATCCATTTCACACGAAAAATGTAACTTTTTTGGGGCAGAAAACGGCCCTCTGAGCGAAACGCCCACAAAAGGCCCAAAAAAACCAAGTTTGACTAGAAAATTCAATTGCGTCCGTTTCAGACGAAAAATACCACTTGTTTTTGTGGAAACGGCCACGCTCCGAAAATGCCCAACAAGTCCAAGTTTGACCCGAAAATTCAATTGTGTCCGTTTCGGACGAAAAATATCACTTGTTTGGACTGAAACGACCTTCGTGAAAAACTCTTCCAAAATGCCCAAAAAGACCAAGTTCGACCCAACAATTCAACTGCATTCGTATCAGATGAAAAATACCACTTTTTTTAGTGTAAACGACCTTTTGAGCAAAACGCCACCCCAAAAAGTCCAAGTTTAACCCAAAAATTGAAATATGTCCGTTTCGGATGAAATATACCACTTGTTTGGGTGGAAACGACCCTCCCAGCAAAACTCTCCCAAAAAGGCAAAAAAGACCAAGTGTGACCTGAAAATTGAATTGTGTCCGTTTCGTACGAAAAGTATCACTTTTTTTTTTGGTGAAAACCGGCTTACAGAGCAACACGTTCCCAAAATGCCCAAAAAGTCCAATATTGACCTGAAAGGTCAAATGCGTCTGAGCGAAATGCCCACAAAAAATACCATTTTTTTGGGTAGGAACAACCCTCTAAGCGAAACGCCCACAAAAGACCCAAAAAGACCAAGTTTAAACACATAATTCAACTGTGTCTATTTTGGACGGAAAACAACGCGTGTTTCGGTGCGAACAACCTTCTACGCAAAAACAACAAAATAATGCCCAGAAAGACCAAATTTGACACGAAAATTCAACTGTGTCAGTTTCGGACGAAAAATACCACTTGTTTGGATGGAAACAACATTACGAGCAAAACGCCAACTAAAGGCTCAAAAAGACGTTGTTTGATCTAAAAAGTCAATTGTGTCTGTTTCGGGTGAAAAGTACCACTTTTATGGTGGAAACGGTTTTCTTAGCAAAACGGTCATGAAAGGCCCAAACAGACCGAGTTTGACCAAAAAATTCAACTGTGTCTGTTTCGGACGAAAAATACCATTTTTTTGTGTGGAAATGGCCTTGCATGCAAAACACCCCCAAAATGCCCCAAAAGACTAAGTTTGACCCGAAAATTCAATGGTCTCCGTTTCGGACAAAAACTACCACTTGTTTGGATGGAAACAACATTCCGAGCAAAACGCCCACTAAAGTCTCAAAAATACCAAGTTTGACTTAAAAAGTCAATTGTGTCCGTTCTAAACGAAAAGTACCACTTTTGTGGTGGAAACGACTTTTTGAGCAAAATGCCCACAAAGTCCAAAAAGACCAGGTTTGACCAGAAAATTTAACTACGTCCGTTTCGGATGAAAAATACCATTTATTTTGGGAGTAAACGAGCTTTTGAGCACAGCGCCCCCAAAAGGGGCCAAAAAGACCGAGTTTGACCGGAAAATTAAATTATGTCCGTTTCGAACGAAAAGTACCACTAGTTTGGGTGGAAACGACCCTCTCCACAAAATGCCCGCAAAATGACAAAAATATCAAGTTCGACCTGAAAATTAAACTCGGTCCATTTCGATCGAAAAGTATCACTTTTTTTGGTGAAAACAGCCTACAGAGCAACACGTTCCCAAAATGCCCAAAAAGGCCAATATTGACCTGAAAGATCAAATGCATCCATTTGGCACAAAAAATACCACTTTTTTTTTGGGTGGGAATGGCCCTCTAAGCGAAACGCCCACAAAAGGCCCCAAAAGACCAAGTTTGAATACAAAATTCAACTGTATCTGTTTCGAACGAAAGACAAAATGTTTTTGGGTGCAAACAGCCTTCTACGCAAAACAACCAAATAACGTCCATAAAAGACTAAGTTTGACACGAAAATTCAACTGTGTCAGTTTTGGACGAAAAATTTCACTTTTATGGTGGAAACGACTTTCTTAGCAAAACACCCACGAAAGGCCCACAAAGATCGAGTTTGACCAGAAAATACAACTGTGTCCGATTCGAACGAAAAATACCATTTTTTTAGGGGTGGAAACGACCTTTTGAGCAAAACGCCCACAAATGGCCCCAAAAGACCAAATTTGACCCGAAAATTCAATTGTGTCGATTTCGGACAAAAATTACTACATGTATGGGTGGAAATGACCTATTGTGCAAAACGCCCCCCAAAATGCCCAAAAAGACCAAGTTCGACAAGATATTTCAATTGTGTCTGTTCCAGACGAAAAACAACACTTTTTTCGGGTGTAAACGGCCGTCTATGCAAATGCCCCAAAAAATCCAAAAAAGACCAAGTGTTACAAAAAAAATTAATTGTGCCAGTTTCGGACGAAAAATACCACTTATTAGGATGGAAACAACATTATTTGCAAAACGCCCCCTAAAGGCTCAAAAAGACTAAGTTTGAACTAAAATGTCAATTGTGTCCGTTTCGGAAGAATAATATCATTTTTATTGCAGAAATGGCTTTCTGAGCAGAACGCCCAGAAAAGGCCCAAAAGACCAAGTCCGCCCAGAAAATACAACCGTGTCTGTTTCGGACAAAAAATACCACCTTTATGTGTGGAAACGACCTTTTGAGCAAAACGCCCCCAAAATGCCAAAAAAAGACCAAGTTTGACCTGACAGTTCAACTGTGTTCGTTTCGGACGAAAAATATCACTTGTTTGGGCAGAAACGACCCTCTGTGCAAAATGCCCCCAAAGACCAAGATCGACTAGATAATTCAACCGTGTTTGTTTCGGATAAAAAATAGCACTTTCTTGGGTGTAAACGGCCGTCTATGCAAAACTTGCCCAAAAATCCCAAAAAGATCAAGTTTGACGTAAAAATTCAATAGTGTCAGTTTCGGACGAAGAACAACACTTGTCTGGATGGAAACAACATTATGAACAAAACGCCCTCTAAAGGCTAAAAAAGACCAAGTTTGATCTAAAAAGTCAAATATGTTTGTTTCGGGCGAACAATATCACTTTTATGGTAGAAACGGCTTTCTTAGCAGAACACCCACAAAAGGACGAAAAAGACTAAGTTTGACACGAAAATTCAACTGTGTCCATTTCGGACGAAATATATCACTCGTTTGGATGGCAACGAGCCTCTGTGAAAAACGCCCCCAAAATGCCAAAAAAGACCAAGTTTGACTGGAAAATTGAACTGTGCCCGTTTCGGACGAAACGTACAACCTTTTTTTTTTTTTTTTTTTTTTTTTTTTTTTTTTTTGTGGAAACAGCCTACAGGGCAACACATTCCCAAAAAGGCCAATATTGACCTGAAAGAACAAATGCATCCATTTCACACGAAAAATGTAACTTTTTTGGGGCAGAAACGGCCCTCTGAGCGAAACGCCCACAAAAGGCCCAAAAAACCAAGTTTGACTAGAAAATTCAACTGCGTCCGTTTCAGACGAAAAATACCACTTGTTTTTGTGGAAATGGCCTTCCTCGCAAAACGCTCCAAAAATGCCCAACAAGACCAAGTTTGACCCGAAAATTCAATTGTGTCCGTTTCGGACAAAAAATATCACTTGTTTGGGCTGAAACGACCTTTAAGAAAAACTCTTCCAAAATGGCCCAAAAAAACCAAGTTCTACCAAAAAATTCAACTGCATTCGTATCGGATGAAAAATACCATTTTTTTTAGTGTAAACGACTTTTTGAGCAAAACGCCACCCCAAAAAGGCCAAGTTTAACTCGAAAATTGAAATATGTCTGTTTCGGATGATATATACCACTTGTTTAGGTAGAAACGACCCTCCCAGCAAAACTCCCCCAAAAAGACAAAAAAGACCAAGTGTGACCTGAAAATTGAACTATGTCCATTTCGTACGAAGAGTATCACTTTTTTTTGGTGAAAACGGGCTTACAGAGCAACACGTTCCCAAAATGCCCAAAAAGGCCAATATTGACCTGAAAGATTAAATGCATGCATTTTGCACGAAAAATACCACTTTGTTTGGGTGGGAACGGCCCTCTGAGCGAAACGCCCACAAAAGACCCAAAAAGACCAAGTTTGAACACAAAATTCAACTGTGTCTGTTTTGGACGAAAAAGAACGCGTGTTTGGGTACGAACAACCTTCTATGCAAAATAGCAAAATAATGCTTAGAAAGGCCTAGTTTAACATGAAAATTCAACTGTGTCATATTCGGACGAAAAATACCACTTGTTTGGATGGAAACAATATTACGAGCAAAACGCCCTCCAAAGGCTCAAAAAAGACCAAGTTCGATATAAAAAGTCAATTGTGTCTGTTTCGGGTGAAAAGTACCACTTTTATGGTGGAAACGGCTTTCTTAGCAAAAAGCTCACAAAAGGCCCAAAAAGACCGAGTTTGACTAGAAAATTCAACTATGTCTGTTTCGGACGAAAAACACCACTTTTGTTTGTGGAAAAGGCCTTGCATGCAAAACACCCCAAAAATGCCCCAAAAGACCAAGTTTGACCCGAAAATTCAATTGTGTCCGTTTCGGATGAAAACTACCATTTGTTTGGATGGAAACAACATTCCGAGCAAAACACCCACTAAAGTCTCAAAAAGATCAAGTTTGAGTTAAAAAGTCAATTGTGCCCGTTCCAAACGAAAAATACGACTTTTATGGTGGGAACGACTTTCCGAGCAAAATGCCCACAAAGTCCAAAAAGACCAAGTTTGACCAGAAAATTCAACTGCGTCCATTTCGGATGAAAAATAACATTTTTTTTGGAGTAAACGAGCTTTTGAGCACAACGCCCCCAAAACGGGCCAAAAAAACCAAGTTTGGCTGGAAAATTCAACTATGTCCGTTTCGGACGAAAAGTACCACTTGTTTGGGTGGAAAGGACCTTCTCCGCAAAACACCCACAAAATGACAAAAAAGACCAAGTTCGACCTGAAAATTGAACTTGGTCCATTTCGGTCGAAAAGTATCAATTTTTTTGGTAAAAACAACCTACAGAGCAACACATTCCCAAAATGCCCCAAAAGGCCACTATTGACCTGAAAGATCAAAGGCATCCATTTGGCACAAAAAATACCACTTTTTTGGGTGGGAATGGCCCTCTGAGCGAAACGCCCACAAAAGGCCTAAAAAGACCAAGTTTGAACACAAAATTCAACTGTGTCTGTTTCGGATGAAAGACAACACGTTTTTGGGTGCAAACAACCTTCTATGCAAAACAACTAAATAATGCCCATAAAAGACCAAGTTTGACACGAAAATTCAACTGTGTCAGTTTCGGACGAAAAAATTCACTTTTATGGTGGAAATGGCTTTCTTAGCAAAACGTCCACGAAAGGCCCACAAAGATCGAGTTTAACCAGAAACTACAACTGTGTCCAATTCAAATGAAAAATACCATTTTTTTTTGGGCTGGAAACGACCTTTTGAACAAAACGCCCACAAATGGCCCCAAAAGACCAAGTTTGACCCGAATATTCAACCGTGTCGATTTTGGACAAAAAATACTACTTGTTTGGGTAGAAATGACCCATTGTGAAAAACGCCCCCCAAAATGCCCAAAAAGACCAAATTCGACAAGATAATTCAATTGTGTCTGTTCCGAACGAAAAACAACACTTTTTTTTGGTGTAAACGGCCATCTATGCAAAACTCCTCAAAAAATCACAATATCACTTTTATGGTAGAAACGGTTTTCTGAGCAGAACGCCCAGAAAAGGCCCAAAAGACCAAGTTCGCCCAGAAAATATAACTGTGTCTGTTTCGGACAAAAAATACCACTTTTATGTGTGGAAATGACCTTTTGAGGGAATCGCCCCCAAAATGCCAAAAAAGACCAAGTTTGACCTGACAGTTCAACTGTGTCCGTTTCGGACGAAAAATATCACTTGTTTGGGCGAAAACGACCCTCTGTGCAAAATGCCCCCGAAGACTAAGATCAACCAGATAATTCAACCGTGTTTGTTTCGAATAAAAAAGAGCACTTTCTTGGGTGTAAACGGCCGTCTATGCAATACTTGCCCAAAAATCCCAAAAAGATCAAGTTTGACCTAAAAATTCAATAGTGTCGGTTTCGAATGAAAAACAACTCTTGTCTGGTTGGAAACAACATTATGAGCAAAACGCCCTCTAAAGGCTAAAAAAGACCAAGTTTGATCTAAAAGTCAATTGTGTCTGTTTCGGATAAATAATATCACTTTTATGGTAGAAACGACTTTCTTAGCAGAACGCCCACAAAAGGACCAAAAAGACCAAGTTTGACACGAAAATTCAACTATGTCCGTTTCGGACGAAAAATATCACTTGTTTGGATGGAAACGGGCCTCTGTGAAAAATGCCCCCAAAATGCCAAAAAATTCCAAGTTTGACTGGAAAATTGAACTGTACCCATTTCGGACGAAACGTACCACTTTTTTTTTTTTTTTTTTTTTTTTTTTGTGGAAATAGTCTACAGGGAAACACATTCCCAAAAAGGCCAATATTGACTTGAAAGAACAAATGCATCCATTTCGCACGAAAAATACGACTTTTTTTGGGCGGAAACAGCCCTTTGAGCGAAACGCCCACAAAAGGCCCAAAAAGACATAGTTTGACTAGAAAATTCAACTGTGTCCATTTCAGACGAAAAATACTACTTGTTTTTGTGAAAATGGCCCTCCTCGCAAAACGCTCCGAAAATGCCCAACAAGACCAAGTTTGACCCGAAAATTCAATTGTGTCCGTTTCGGACGAAAAATATCACTTGTTTGGACTGAAATGACCTTTGCGAAAAACTCTTCCAAAATGCCCAAAAAGACTATGTTCGACCCAAAAATTCAACTGCATTCGTATCGAATGAAAAATACCACTTTTTTTAGGGTAAACGACATTTTGAGCAAAACGCCACCCCAAAAAGGCCAAGTATAACCCGAAAATTGAAATATGTCCGTTTCGGATGATATATATCACTTGTTTGGGTAGAAACGACCCTCCCAGCAAAACTCTCCCCAAAAGACAGAAAAGACCAGTGTGACCTGAAAATTGAACTATGTCCGTTTCGTACGAAAAATATCACTTTTTTTTGGTGAAAACAGCTTACAGAGCAACACGTTCCCAAAATGCCCAAAACGGCCAATATTGACCTGAAAGATCAAATGCATGCATTTTGCACGAAAAATATCACTTTTTTTGGGTAGGAACGGCCCTCTGAGCGAAACGACCACAAAAGACCCAAAAAGACCAAGTTTGAACACAAAATTCAACTGTGTCTGTTTTAGATGAAAAACAACGCGTGCTGGGGTACGAACAGCCTTCTACGCAAAATAGCAAAATAATGCCCAGAAAGACCAAGTTTCACACGAAAATTCAACTGTGTCAGTTTCGGACGAAAAATACCACTTGTTTGGATGGAAACAACATTACGAGCAAAACGCCCGCTAAAGGCTCAAAAAGACCAAGTTTGATCTAAAAAGTCAATATTGACGTGAAAGAACAAATACATCCATTTCGCACGAAAAATACAACTTTTTTTGGGTGAAAACGGCCCTCTGAGCGAAACGCCCACAAAAGACCCAAAAAGATCAAGTTTGAGTAGAAAATTCAACTGCGTCCGTTTCGGACGAAAAATACCACTTGTTTTTGTGGAAATGGCCCTCCTCGCAAAACGCTCCGAAAATGCCCGAAAAGACCAAGTTTGACCTGAAAATTCAATTGTGTCCGTTTCGGACGAAAAATATCACTTGTTTGGGCTGTAACGACCTTTGCGAAAAACTCTTCCAAAATACCCAAAAGACCGAGTTCGACCCAAAAATTCAACTGCATTCGTATCGGATGAAAAATACCACTTTTCTTAGTGTAAACAACCTTTTGAGCAAAACGCCACCCCAAAAAGGCCAAGTTTAACCCAAAAATTGAACTATGTCCGTTTCGGACGAAATATACCACTTGTTTGGGTGGAAACGACCCTCCCAGCAAAACTCCCCCAAAAAGACAAAAAAGACCAAGTGTGACCTGAAAATTGAACTTTGTCCGTGTCGTACAAAAATCATCATTTTTTTTTGTGAAAACAGCTTACAGAGCAACACGTTCCCAAAATGCCCAAAAAGACCAATATTGACCTGAAAGATCAAATGCATGCATTTTGCATGAAAAATACCATTTTTTTTTGGGTGGGAATGGCCCTCTGAGCGAAACGCCCACAAAAACCCAAAAATACCAAATTTGAACACAAAATTCAACTGTGTCTGTTTCGAACGAAAAACAACGCGTGTTTGGGTGCGAACAACCTTCTACGCAAAACAACAAAATAATGCCCAGAAAGACCAAGTTTGATACAAAAATTCAACTGTGTCAGTTTCGGACGAAAAATACCACTTGTTTGGATAGAAACAACATTACGAGCAAAACGCCCACTAAAGGCTCAAAAAGACCAAGTTTGATCTAAAAAGTCAATTGTGTCCGTTTCGAACAAAAAATACCACTTTTATGGTGGAAATGACTTTCTTAGCAAAACGCTCACAAAAGGCCCAAAAAGACCGAGTTTGACCAGAAAATTCAACTGTGTCTGTTTCAGACGAAAAACACCATTTTTTTGTGTGGAAATGGCCTCGCATGCAAAACACCGCAAAAATGCCCAAAAAGACCAAGTTTGACCCGAAAATTCAGTTGTGTCCGTTTCGGACGAAAACTACCACTTGTTTGGATGGAAACAACTTTCCGAGCAAAACTCCCACTAAAGTCTCAAAAAGACCAAGTTTGACGTAAAAAGTCAATTGTGTCCGTTCCAAGCGAAAAACACCACTTTTATGGTGGAAACGACTTTCTGAGCAAAACGCCCACAAAAGTCCAAAAAGACCAAGTTTGACCAGAAAATTCAACTGTGTCCGTTTCGGATAAAAAATAACATTTTTTTGGGGAGTAAACAAGCTTTTAAGCACAACGCCCCCAAAAGGGGCCAAAAAGACCAAGTTTGACTGGAAAATTCAACTATGTCCGTTTCGGATGAAAAGTACCACTTGTTTGGGTAGAAACGACCCTCTCCGCAAAACGTCCACAAAATGACAAAAAAACCAAGTTCAACCTAAAAATTGAACTCGGTCCATTTCGGTTGAAAAATATCACTTTCTTTTGGTGAAAACAGACTACAGAGCAACACGTTCCCAAAATGCCCAAAAAGGCCAATATTGACCTAAAAGATCAAATGCATCCATTTGGCACAAAAAATACCGCTTTTTTTTTGGTGGAAATGGCCCTTTGAGCGAAACGCCCACAAAAGGCCCAAAAAGACCAAGTTTGAACACAAAATTCAACCGTGTCTGTTTCAGACGAAAAATAACACATTTTTGGGTGCAAACAGCCTTCTACGCAAAACAACCAAATAACACCCATAAAAGACTAAGTTTGACACAAAAATTCAACTGTATCAATTTCGGACGAAAAATACCACTTTTATGGTCGAAACGGTTTTCTTAGCAAAACGGCCATGAAAGGCCCACAAAGACCAAGTTTGACCAGAAAATACAACTATGTCCGATTTAAACAAAAAAATACTATTTCTTTTAGTGGAAACGACCTTTTGAGCAAAACGCCCACAAATGGCCCCAAAAGACCAAGTTTGACCCGAAAATTCAACCGTGTCAGTTTCGGACAAAAAATACCACTTGTTTGGGTGGAAATGACCCATTGTGAAAAACGTCCCCCAAAAGGGCCAAAAAGACCAAGTTTGACTGGAAAATTCAACTATGTCCATTTCGGACGAAAAGTACCACTTGTTTGGGTGGAAACAACCCACTCTGCAAAACACCCCAAAAATGAAAAAAAAAAAAAAAAAAAAAGACCAAGTTTGACCGGAAAATTGAATCGTGTCCGTTACTGACAAAAAGTACCACTTTCTTTGGCGAAAGCAGCCTAATAAAGCAAAACGCTCCAAAAATGCCGAAGAAGACCAATATTGACCTAAAGAATCAAATTCAACCCTTTTTCCGAGCTAAACGCCTATGAAACGCCCAAAAAAATCAAGTTTGACTAGAACAATCAACTGCATCCGTTTCGGACAAAAAATACCACTTTTTTGTATGAAAACGACCTTTTGAGCAAAACGCCCCCAAAATGCCAAAAAAGACCAAGTTTGACATGATACTTCAATTGTGTCCATTTTGGACGAAAAATATCACTTGTTTGGGTGGAAACGGCCCTCTATGCAAAACGTCCCCAAAGTGCCCAAAAAGACCAAGATTGACCAGATTATTCAACCGTGTCTGTTATGGACGAAAAAAAACATTTTTTTTTGGGTGGACATGGCCTTTCGTGCAAAACGCCTCAAAAATGCCCAAAAATACCAAGTTTGACCCGAAAATTTGAACGTGTCCGTTTCGGACAAAAACTACCACTTGTTTGGATGGTAACGGGCCTCTGGGTAAAATGCCCCCAAAATGCCAAAAAAGACCAAGTTTGACTTGAAAATTGAACTGTGTCCGTTTCAGACGAAAAATATCATTTGCTTTTGTGGAAACAGCCTACAGAGCAACATGTTCCCAAATGCCCAAAAAGGCCAATATTGACCTGAAAGATCAAATGCATCCATTTTGCACGAAAAATATCATATTGTTTTTTGGGTGGAAACGACCCTCTGAGTAAAACGCCCACAAAAGGTCGAAAAACAACCAAGTTTGACTAGAAAATTCAACTGCGTCCATTTCGGACGAAAAATACCCCTTGTTTTTGTGGAAATAGCCCTCTCTGTGAAGCGCTCCCAAAATGCCCAAAAATACCAAGTTTGACCCGGAAATTCAATTGTGTCCGTTTCGAACGAAAAATATCATTTGTTTGGGCAGAAACGTCCTTTGGAAAAAACTCCTCTAAAATGCCCAAAATATCCATGTTCGACCATATAATTCAACTGTGTCTGTTTGGGATGAAAAACAACACTTTCTTGAGTGGAAAAGACCATGTATGGAAAACACCCCAAAAATGCCCAAAAAGGCCAAGTTTGACCTAAAAAGTCAATTGTGTCCGTTTTGAACAAAAAATACCACTTTTATGGTAGAAACGACTTTCTGAGCAAAACGCCCACAAAAGCCTAAAAAGACCAAGTTTGACCAGAAAATTCGACTGCGTCCGTTTCGGATAAAAAATACCATTTGTTTTTTGTGTAAACAACATTTTGAGCAAAACGCCCACAAAAGGGCCAAAAAGACAAACTTTGACAAGAAAATTCGACTGCAACCGTTTCGGATGAAAAACACCATTTTTTTTTGGTGTAATTGACCTTTTGAGCAAAACACCCACAAAAGGGCCAAAAAAGACCATGTTTGACCCGAAAATTCAACTGTGTCTGTTTGGAATGAAAAATATCACTTGTTTGGGGGGGAAACAACCCTCTCCGCAAAAAGCCCCAAAAATGACAAAAAAAGACCAAGTTTGACAAGAAAATTGAATCGTGTCCGTTACTGACGAAAAGTACCACTTTCTTGGGTGGAAGTAGCCTACAGAGCAAAATGCTTCAAAAATGCCAAAAAAGAGCAATATTAACCTAAAAAATCAAATTCAACCATTTCGAACAAAAAATACCACTTTTATGGTGTAAACGGATTTATGAGCAAAACGCCCACGAAACGCTAAAAAAGACCAAGTTTGACTTGAACAATCAACTGCGTCCACCTTGGACAAAAAATACCACTTTTTTTGTGTGGAAACGACCTTTTGAACAAAACGCCCCCAAAATGCCAAAAAAGACCGAGTTTGACCTGACAATTCAATTATGTCCATTTTGGATGAAAAATATCACTTGTTTGGGCGAAAACAGCCATCTGTACAAAATGCCCCCAAAATGCCCAAAAAGACCAAGATCGACTAGATAATTCAACCGTGTCTATTTTGGACGAAAAACAACATTTTTTTTGGTCGAAAACGGTCTTCTGTGCAAAACGCCTCGAAAATGCCCAAAAATACCAAGTTTGATGCGAAAATTCAAATGTGTCCGTTTCGGACGAAAAATACCACTTATTTGGAAGGAAACAGGCCTCTGTGCAAAACGCCCCCAAAATGCAAAAAAAGACCAAGTTTGACTTGAAAATTGAATTGTATCTGTTTCGGATGAAAAACATCACTTTTTTTTTTTTGTGGAAACACCCTACAGAGCAACACGTTCCCAAATGCCCAAAAAGGCCAATATTGACCTGAAAGATCAAACGCATCTATTTTGCATGAAAAATACCACATTTTTTAGGTAGAAACTGATGAGAATATATCAGTTGCACCAATAGATCCGTTGCATGTTCCAGTTGGCCAAGGCAAGGGCAAAAAGATTCAAAGAAGCACTTAATGGACTTATTCGAGAGATTGGGGCTGAAACTACAATGGTGAAGCCTAAATTAGGCTCATCGGACAGTCAAGATCTAGTCCACCTCATCAAAGCAGGTGAATGGGCTTAAAGCGTGATCCTGAACGGGCCAAGAATGAGACCCATGAATTTTATTTTATTTATTTTATTATTTTAAGTCTTTTAATTATTTTTAGGCTGATTTGTAAGGCTTGATTGCCAAGTAAATCATTTCCTTTTCCAACTAGGAATGTAAGGCGAATTAGGAAGCTTCCTTATTCTTTATTTAGCAATTAGATTTTAGGATTTCCTTTTTCTTCCATGTAGACTCACGAATTTCAAAGTGTATTAGGGTTTCTTTCTTATTCTCTTGGCTGCCTATTTAAGGGACTTTGTAGACCTATGAATTTCACATTATATTTTATTAATAAAATTGTGAGAGTTTTCTCTTTAGTTTTTCAAAGAACTTTTCCTGAACTTATCAAGAGTTTCTTGTGGCATTCAAACTTATATATTTGGTTCGTGATTCATTATAATCATTGGGTCAACATCATTATACCATTGGATCATGTTTCGTTCATAAACGTTGGGTCAAGGTAATCTATCTTTCAATTTCTGTATTTTTAGTTCGCTCAAAAATCTGATTTAATTTCGATCTTCACAAAGAAACCCTAAGTTGGTTTTGGGTCTCACTAATCCTTGGTGAGGTTCGCATTATTTAGTATCAGAGCAAGGTCTAAATCAGGTCTCATCTATCCTTTTTATATTGTTTTTCTTTTTCCTTCATTGTAATCAGTTCATTCCTACGTTAAAATTTTCTTAGCCAAACTATATCATCAAATCTGGTCAATTTTCGTTTAATGCTTAGTGTACATCTTCAAATATCAATTTAAAGTTGTTGTATTTCAAAAAAAAAAAAAAACGAAAATTCAGCAGCCCCCCCCCCCAAAAAAAAATTGAGAATTATTTCTTCTTGTTCTATGCCATAAACTTTTCTTTGTGCTCTTCTTGTTCGCTTTGTTTTAATTCCTAAAATCTCATTCTTTGTGAATCAATTCGTTGAGTTTGGATTGCTACAAGAAAAATTCTGATTGAGATTGGTTAAGTTCAATAAAGAACTAAAAGAGTGAACTAAAGAGTGGAAAAATGGAAGAGAGTGTGAGCTCATTAGAAGGTAAAAGCCGAATTTGAGTGATACACGAGTGAAGTGACATAGTTTGAGTGTAAACACGTGAGGGAGTGTTTGTGAGGTTTGGTAACTTTGTTTTAAAGGTTACTAAACATGTCCCGAGAAACAAACAAAGGCTCATCTGATGAAGCACTGGAAAGGATGGACGTCATGGACGTGAAAGTTTTTTACAAGGCCTTGGAGTAAAAGCTTCAACGGTTGAACTTGCGGTTTGATGAAGTGCATGAGCGACTAGACAAAGTTGAGTCTAGTGCACAAAAGGGGCAACCATCGAGAGCTCCTAATGTGCAACGAAGAGAGAAGAATCAGTCTCGGTTCGAATATGAAGATGATTATGGGAATGACCAAGATGAAGACGATCGTGCCTCTAATGCAAGCTTGGGCAGATTTGGGCGTAGATATGGAAATAGAGGATATAGATATAGAGAGCGACTTGATAATAACTTGGAAAGCATCAAGGTGAAGATACCGTCATTCCAAGGAAAAAACGACCCTAAAGTATACTTGGAGTGAGAGAAGGAGGTAGAGTTGATCTTCGATTGCCACAACTATTCCGAGGAGAAAAAGGTAAAACTTGTTGTAATTGAGTTTATTGACTATGCTATAATATGGTGGGATCAACTTGTGATAAACAAGAGGAGAAACCATGAGAGGCCTATTGAGACGTGGGCAGAAATGAAGGTCATCATGAGGAGGCAGTTTGTCCCTAGTCACTACTATAGGGACTTTTATCAGAAATTGCAAAGTCTTACACAAGGTTCTAAGTGTGTGAAAGACTACTATAAAGAGATGGAAGTAGCCATGATCCAAGCCAATGTGGAAGAGGACCGAGAAGCAACTATGACTAGGTTTCTAATCGGGCTAAATCGTGACATTGCAAATGTGGTGGAGTTGCAGCATTATGTTGAGTTGAGGCGAAAGGGTTCCATACGAGTTGGGAAGCAATCGGGTTCTTCTTCTTCTTGGAAACTAAATTGGAGCAAAAGGGAAGAGAAGCCTAATTTTCAGCCCAAGGCCGAACCTCCCAAAATTCACAAAGTTGGAGGTACACCAAACCAAGGTAAAACCGATTCCCAACCTTTTAGAAATAGAGAAATTAAATGCTTTAAGTGTTTGGGAATAGGTCATATTGCATCTCAATATCCGAATAAGAGAGTGATGATTATGAGGGATGATAGAGGTATTGAGACTGAAGATGAGACGGATGATGATTCGATGCCACCTTTAGAGAATACACATGATGTTGAATACCTGGTTGATAAAGAGCTCCTGGTTGCAAGAAGAGCTCTCAGTGCACAAGTCGAAGAAGATGAAATGATACAACGAGAGAACATCTTTCATACTAGATACCATGTCAATGATAAGGCATGTAGCATGATTATTGATGGGGGTGTTGTACTAATGTGGCTAGCACTAGTTTGGTGGAGAAGTTGAATTTGCCAACTTTAAAACATCCTAGGCCATATAAGTTACAATGGTTGAATGATTGTGGATAAATTAAAGTGACTAAACAAGTGCTTGTATCGTTCTCAATTGGGAATTACAAACACGAGGTCTTGTGTGATGTGGTGCCAATGCATGCAGGACATATTCTTTTGATAAGACCATGGCAATTTGATCAGCAAGTAACTCATGATGGTTATACCAATAGATACTCATTTGTACTTAATAAAAAACCAATTACTCTTGTACCATTATCGCCAAGACAAGTGTATGATGATCAAGTGAGGTTAAAAAGAGAGAGTGACAAGAAAAATGAGAGTGAGAGAAACAAAAAAGAGTGAGAGAGAAAAAAATTCAGATTGTGAGGGAAAAGAAAAGAAGAAACAAGTGAGTTTTTATGCGAGAGAGAGTAAGATAAAAAAAAAAAAGATTTATTTTCTAACCAACCTTTGATTGTACTTTTGTACAAAGAGGTTTGTTTTACCACTAACAATCTTAACTCTTCTCTTCCTAGTGTTGTTGTTTCTCTTTTACAGAATTTTGATGAAGAGTTTCCCGAAGAAGTGCCAAATGGTTTGCGACCAATAAAGGGAATCGAGCATCAAATTGATTTCGTACCAGGAACATCCATTCCAAACAAACCCGCATATAGAAGCAATCCCGAGGAAACAAAGGAGCTTCAAAGGTAGGTTAGTGAGCTTATGGAGAAAGGGTATGTACGTGGAAGCATGAGTCCTTGTGCGGTTCCCTTATTGCTTGTACCTAAGAAAGATGGTACATGGAGAATGTGTGTGGATTATCGCGCCATCAATAATATCACGGTAAAGTATCGACATCCCATTCCTAAATTAGATGATATGCTTGATGAATTGCATGGTTATTGTGTGTTTACTAAAATTGATCTTAAAAGTGGATATCATCAAATTAGGATGAGGGAAGGTGATGAGTAGAAAACCGCATTCAAAACAAAATATGGTTTATATGAGTGGTTGGTTATGCCTTTTGGGTTAACCAATGCACCTAGTACGTTCATGAGATTAATGAACCATGTTTTGCGTATTTTTATTGGGAAATGTGTGGTTGTATACTTTGATGACATTCTGATTTATAGCAAAAACTTAGATGAGCATGTTGAACATTTAAAACTTGTTTTAGATGTTTTGAGAAAAGAAAAGTTGTTTGCTAACCTCAAAAAATATACCTTTTGCACGGATAAGCTTGTATTTCTTGGTTTTGTTGTTAGTGCTAAGAGAATTGAGGTGGATGAAGAAAATGTTAAGGCAATCAAGGATTGACCGAAACCTACAAGTGTGGGACAGGTGAGAAGTTTCCATGGGCTGGCTAGCTTCTATCGGAGGTTTGTGAAAGATTTTAGTAGTCTCGCCGCACCTTTAACTGAAGTTTTCAAAAAGAATGTGGGTTTTAAGTCGGGTGATGGGCAAGAAAAGGCATTTAATTTGATTAAGGAAAAATTGACTAATGCACCTTTACTTGCTTTACCTAACTTCACAAAAACTTTTGAGATTGAATGTGATGCTTTAGGAATAGGTATTGGAGTTGTTCTAATACAAGAATGGCGTCCGCTTGCCTACTTTAATGAAAAACTAAGTGGCACAGCCTTGAATTACCCTACATATGACAAAGAGATGTATGTGTTGATTAGGGCATTGGAGACTTGGCAACACTATCTTTGGCCAAAAGAATTTGTGATTCACATAGATCATGAATCTTGGAAGCATTTGAAGGGTCAACAAAAGCTGAACAAGAGACATGCCAAGTGGGTGGAGTTTATTGAAATGTTTCCTTATGCGATCAAGTACAATCAAGTTAAGGAAAATGTTGTGGCGTATGCATTATCTCGAAGGTACGTCATACTTTCTACCTTAGATGCCAAATTACATGGTTTTGAGTACATTAAGGATTTGTATGTTGATGATTCTAATTTTGGTAATGTATTCAATGCATGTGAGAAAGTGGCATTTGGTAAGTTCTTTAGGCATAATGGGTTTTTGTTTAGGGAAAATAAATTATGTGTGCCTAAATGTTCATTGCGTGACTTTCTTGTTAAGGAAGCTCATGGGGGTGGTTTAATGGGGCATTTTGGCATATCCAAGACTTGATATGTTTTGAATGAACCCTTCTTCTAGCCTCATATGAAACGTGTAGAGGAGAGAATTTGTGAGAAGTGTATTGTTGGTAGGCAAGCTAAGTCTAAGGTTAAGCCTCATGGTTTGTATACTCCTTTGCCTATACCTAGTGAACCTTGGATTGATATTTCTATGGATTTTGTGTTAGGTTTGCCTAGGTCAAAAAGAGGTCGAGATTTTATATATGTGGTTGTAGACAGGTTTTCTATGATGGCTCATTTTATTCCATGTCATAAAACCGATGATGCATCACATGTTGCTGATTTGTTCTTCAAGGAAATAGTTAGGTTGCATGGCATGCCTAAGACTATTGTTTCGGATAGAGATGCTAAGTTCTTAAGCTATTTTTGAAAGACTTTGTGGGGTAAGCTTGGAACTAAACTTTTATTTTCTACTACTTGTCATCCACAACTGATGGTCAAACCGAAGTAGTCAATATGACTTTATCTACTTTATTGGGTGCTATAATACAAAAGAATTTGAAAACATGGGAAGATTGTTTGCCGCATGTAGAGTTTGCATATAATAGGAGTGTGCATTCTGCAACTAAGTTTTCACCATTTGAAATTGTGTATGGTTTTAATTCATTGACTCCTTTGGATTTAACTTCTTTACCTATACATGAGCGTGTCAACTTAGATGGGAAGAAGAAGGCTGATTTTGTTAAGCAGATCCATGAGAAGGCCCGATAAAATATTGAGAAGAGAACTGAGTAATATGCCAACCAAGCTAATAAGAGGCACAAGAAGGTTGTATTTGAACCTGGAGATTGGGTTTGGTTGCATATGAGGAAGGAGCGGTTTCCCCAACAAAGGCGTTCTGAGCTAGTTCCAAGAGGGGATGGCATATTTCAAGTGATTGAACGAATCAATGACAACGCCTACAAATTAGACCTTCCAGGTGAGTTTAATGTAAGTGCTACTTTTAATGTGACTGACTTGTCTCCGTTTGGTGTAGGTGAAGATTTGAGGACAAATTCTTTTCAAGAAGAAGGGAATTATGAGAATATATCAGCTGCACCAAGAGATCCATTATATGTTCTAGTTGGCCCAATAACAATGGCAAGGGCAAAAAGATTCAAAGAGGCACTTAATGGACTTATTCGAGAGATTGGGGCCGAAACTACAATGGTGAAGCCTAAATTAGGCCCATCGGACAGTCAAGGCTTAGTCCACCTCATCAAAGCAAGTGAATGTGATGAGAACCAACAAACAACATCAAAGGACACATTGCATGTCCTGGTTGGGCCCATTACTAGGGCAAGATCCAAAAAGATCAAAGAAGCACTTAATGGGCTAATTCAAGAGCTTTCGGCTGAATCGAAAACAATAAAGCCCAAATTAGGCCCAAATAACGATCAAGGCCCAATCCATCTCATCAAAGCAAGTGAATGGGTTTAGACATGAACTCAAATGGACCAAGGCTTGTGGACCACAAAATTCTTATCATATTTATTTTATTATTTTAAGTCTTTTAATTATTTTTAGGCTGATTTGTAAGCTTGATTGTCAAGTAAATCATTTTCTTTTCCAACTAGGAATGTAAGGCAAATTAGGAAGCTTCCTTATTCTTTATTTAACAATTAGATTCTAGGGTTTCCTTTTTCCTCCACGTAGACCCATGAATTTCAAAGTGTATTAGGGTTTCATTTCTTATTCTCTTGGCCACCTATTTAAGGGGCTTTGTAGACCTACGAATTGGACATTACTTTGATTAATAAAAATTATGAGAGTTTTCTCTTTAGTTCTTCAAAGAACTTTTCCTGAACTTATCAAGAGTTTCTTGTGGCGTTCAAACTTATATCTTTGATTCGTGATTCATTATAATCATTGGGTCAAGATCATTATACCATTGGTTCACATTTCGTTCATAAACGTTGGGTCAATGTAATCTATCTTTCAATTTCTGTAGTTTTAGCTTGTTCAAAAATCTAATTTAGTTTCGATCTTCGCGAAGAAACCCTAAGTTGGTTTCGGGTCTCACTAATCCTTGGTGAGGTTCGCATCAGAATGGGCTTAAACCGTGATCCTGAACGGGCCAAGAATGAGACCCACGAATTTTATTTTATTTATTTTATTATTTTAAGTCTTTTAATTATTTTTAGGTTGATTTGTAAGGCTTGATTGTCAAGTAAATCATTTCTTTTTCCAACTAGGAATGTAAGACTAATTAGGAAACTTCCTTATTCTTTATTTAGCAATTAGATTTTAGGGTTTCATTTTTCCTCCATGTAGACCCACGAATTTCAAAGTGTATTAGGGTTTCTTTCTAATTCTCTTGGCCGCCTATTTAAGGGGCTTTGTAGACCTACAAATTTCACATTATTTTTTATTAATAAAATTATGAGAGTTTTCTCTTTCATTCTTTAGAGAACTTTTCTTGAACTTATCAAGAGTTTCTTGTGGCGTTCAAACTTATATCTTTGGTTCGTGATTCATTACAATCATTGGGTCAAGATGATTATACCATTGGTTTGCGTTTCATTCATAAGCGTTGGGTCAAGGTAATCTATCTTTCAATTTCTGTATTTTTAGTTTGCTCAAAAATCTGATTTAGTTTCAATCTTCGCAAAGAAACCCTAAGTTGGTTTCGGGTCTCACTAATCCTTAGTGAGGTTCGCATCAGAAACGGCCCTCTGAGCGAAATGCCCACAAAAGGTCCAAAAACGTCCAAGTTTGACTAGAAAATTCAATTGCGTCCGTTTTGGACGAAAAATACCACTTATTTTTGTGGAAATTTCCCTCTCTGCAAAGCGCTCCCAAAATGCCCAAAAAGATCAAGTTTGACCCAGAAATTCATTTGTGTCCGTTTTGAACGAAAAATATCATTTGTTTGGGTAGAAACAGCCTTTACGAAAAACTCTTCCAAAATGCCCAAAAGAACCAAGTTCGACCATATAATTCAACTGTGTCTGCTTCGGATGAAAAACAACACTTTTTTGAGTGGAAAAGGCCATGTATGGAAAGCACCCCAAAAATGTCCAAAAAGACCAAGTTTAACCCCAAAATTCACTTGTGTCCGTTTCGGACGAAAACTACTACTTGTTTGGATGAAAATAACTTTTTGAGCAAAACGCCCACCAAAGGCTCAAAAAGACCAAGTTTGACCTAAAAAGTCAATTGTGTCCGTTTTGGACGAAAAATACCACTTTTGTGGTAGAAACGACTTTCTGAGCAAAACGCCCACAAAAGCCCAAAAAGACCAAGTTTGACTAGAAAATTCGACTGTGTCCATTTTGGATAAAAATACCATATTTTTTTGTGTAAACGACATTTTGAGCAAAACGCCCACAAAAGGGTCAAAAAGACCAAGTTTGACCTGAAAATTTGACTGTGTCCGTTTCGAACGAAAAATACCATTTGTTTGGGTGAAAACGACCCTCTCTGCAAAACGCCCCAAAAATGACAAAAAAGACCATGTTTGACCTGAAAATTGAATCGTGTCTGTTACTGACGAAAAATACCATTTTCTTTGGCGGAAGCAGCCTACAGAGCAAAATGCTCCAAAAATGCCAAAAAAAACCAATATTGACCTAAAAAATCAAATTCAATCATTTTGAACAAAAAAATCACTTTTATGGTGGAAACGGATTTCCGAGCCAAACCCCCACGAAATGCCCAAAAAGACCAAGTTTGACTAGAACAATCAACCGCGTCCGTTTCGAACAAAAAATATCACTTTTTTTTCTGTGGAAACGACCTTTTGAGCAAAATGCCCCCAAAATGCCAAAAAAGACCAGGTTTGACCTGACAATTCAACTGTGTCCGTTTCTGAAGAAAAATATCACTTGTTTGGGTGGAAACGGCCCTTTGTGCAAAACGCCCCCAAAATGTCCAAAAAGACCAAGATCGACCAGATAATTCAACTGTGTTTGTTTCGGATGAAAAAGAACATTTCTTTGGGTGTAAATGTCCGTCTATGGAAAACTTCCCCAAAAATTCCAAAAAGACCAAGTTTGACCTAAAAATTCAACTGTGTCAGTTTCGGACAAAAAATAACACTTTTCTGGATGGAAACAACATTCTGAGCAAAACGCCCTCTAAAGGCTAAAAAAGACCAAGTTTGATCTAAAAAGTCAATTGTGTCTGTTTCAGACACATAATACTACTTTTATGGTAGAAACGAATTTCTTAGCAAAACGCCCACAAAAGGACCAAAAAGACCAAGTTTGGCCTGAAAATTCAACTGTTTCTGTTTCGGATGAAAAATATCATTTGTTTGGATGGAAATGACCCGCTATGAAAAATGCCCACAAAATGCCAAAAAAGGCCAAGTTCGACCTGAAAATTGAACTGTGTCCGTTTCGGTCAAAAAGTATCACTTTTTTTGGGGAAAACAGCCTACAAGGCAACACGTTCCCAAAATGCCCAAAAAGGCCAATATTGACCTGAAAGATCAAATGCATCCATTTGGCACAAAAAATATCACTTTTTTGGGTAGGAATGGCCCTCTAAGAGAAACGCCTACAAAAGGCCCAAAAAGACCAAGTTTGAACACAAAATTCAACTGTGTCTGTTTCAGACGAAAAACAACCCGTTTTTGGGTGCCAACAGCCTTTTACGCAAAACAACCAAATAATGCCCATAAAAGATCAAGTTTGACACGACAATTCAACTATGTCAGTTTCGGAAGAAAAATACCCCTTTTATGATAGAAACGGCTTTCTTAGCAAAACGCCCACGAAAGGCCCAAAAAGACCGAGTTTGACCAGAAAATACAACTGTATTTGATTCAAACGAAAAATACCATTTTTTTTTGGATGGAAACAACCTTTTGAGCAAAATGCCGACAAAAGGCCCCAAAAGACTAAGTTTGACCCGAAAATTCAACTGTGTCGATTTCGGACAAAAAATACTACTTGTTTGGGTAAAAATGACCCATTGTGCAAAACGCTCCCCAAAATGCCCAAAAAGACCAAGTTTAACCCGAAAATTGAACCATGTTCGTTTCGGTCGAAATATACCACTTGGTTGGGTGGAAACGACCCACCTAGCAAAACTCCCCCAAAAAGACAAACAAGACCAAGTGTGACCTGAAAATTGAACTATGTCCGTTTCGTATGAAAAGTATAACTTTTTTTTTTGGTGAAAACAGCTTATAGAGCAACACGTTCGCGAAATGCCCAAAAAGGCAAATATTGACCTGAAAGATAAAATGCATGCATTTTGCACGAAAAATACCACTTTTTTTGGGTGGAAACGGCCCTCTGAGCGAGATGCCCACAAAAGACCCAAAAAGACCAAGTTTGAACACAAAATTCAATTGTGTCTATTTCGGACGAAAAACAACACGTGTTTGGGTGCAAACAGCCTTCTACACAAAAGAACAAAATAATGCCCAGAAAGACCAAGTTTGACACGAGAATTCAACTGTGTCAGTTTCGGACAAAAAATACCACTTGTTTGGATGTAAACAACATTACAAGCAAAACGCCCACTAAAGGCTCAAACGTTTTAGACGAAAAAAATCACTTTTATGGTGGAAACGACTTTCTTAGCAAAACGCTCACAAAAGGCCCAAAAAGACTGAGTTTGACCAGAAAATTCAATTGTGTCTGTTTCGGAAGAAAAACACCACTTCTTTGTGTGGAAAAGGCCTTGTACGCAAAACACCACAAAAATGCCAAAAAAGACCAAGTTTGACTCGAAAATTCAACTGTGTCCGTTTCGGACGAAAACTACCACTTGTTTGGATGGAAACAAAATTCTGAGCAAAACGCTCACTAAAGTCTCAAAAAGACCAATTTTGACCTAAAAAGTCAATTGCGTTCGTTCCAAACGAAAAATACCACTTTTATGGTGGAAACGACTTTCTGAGCAAAACGCCCACAAAAGTCCGAAAAGACCAAGTTTGACCAAAAAATTCAACTGCGTCCATATCGGATGAAAAATACCATTTTTTGGGAGTAAACGACCTTTTGAGAAAAACGCCCCCAAAAGGGCCAAAAAGACCAAGTTTGATCGAAAAATTCAACTATATCCGTTTCGGAATAAAAATAACACTTGTTTGGGTGTAAACGACCCTCTCTGCAAAACGCCCACAAAATGACAAAAAAGATGAAGTTTGACCTGAAAATTGAACTCGGTCCGATTCGGTCAAAAAGTATCACTTTTAATGGTAAAAACAGCCTACAGAGTAATACGTTCCCAAAACGCCCAAAAAGGCCAATATTGACCAAAAAGATCAAATGCATCCATTTGGCACAAAAAATACCACTTTTTTTTGGGTGGGAATGGCCAAAAAAGACTAAGATTGAATACAAAATTCAACTGTGTTTGTTTCGGACGAAAAACAACACGTTTTTGGGTACAAACAGCCTTCTACGCAAAACAACCAAATAATGCCCATAAAAGACCAAGTTTGACATGAAAATTCAACTGTGTCAGTTTCGGACGAAAAATACCACTTTTACAGCAAAAACAGATTTCTTAGCAAAACGCCCACGAAAGGCCCAAAAAGACCGAGTTTGACCAAAAAATACAATTGTGTCTAATTTGAACAAAAAATACAATTTTTTTTGGGTGGAAACGACATTTTGAACAAAACGCCCACAAATGGCCCCAAAAGACTAAGTTTGACCCAAAAATTCAACTGTATCGGTTTCGGACGAAAAATACTACATGTTTGGGTAGAAATGACCCGTTGTGCAAAAACGCCCCCCAAAATGCCCAAAAAGACCAAGTTTCACAAGATAATTCAATTGTGTCTATTTCGGACGGAAAACAACACTTTTTCGGTTGTAAATGGCCCAAAAAAATCCCAAAAAGACCAAGTGTGACCCAAAAATTCAACTGTGTCAGTTTCGGACGAAAAATACCACTTATTTGGATGGAAACAACATTTTGAGCAAAACGCCCACTAAAGGCTCAAAAAGAGCAAGTTTGAACTAAAAAGTCAACTATGTCTGTTTCGGACAAACAATATCACTTTTATGGTAGAAACATCTTTCTGAGCAGAACGCCCAAAAACGGCCCAAAAGACCAAGTTCAACTAGAAAATACAACTGTGTCTGTTTCGGACAAAAAATACCACTTTTATGTGTGGAAACGACCTTCTGAGCGAAATGCCCCCAAAATGCCAAAAAAGACCAAGTTTGACTTGATAATTCAACTATGTCCATTTCAGACGAAAAATATCACTTGTTTGGGCAGAAACAGAACTCAGTGTAAAACGCCCCCAAAATGCCCAAAAAGACCAAGATCGACTAGATAATTCAACTGTGTTTGTTTCGGATAAAAAAAGAACATGTTTTTGGGAGTAAACGGACGTCTATGCAAAACTTCCCCAAAAATCCCAAAAAGACCACGTTTGACCTAAAAATTCAACTATGTCAATTTCGGACGAAAAATAACATTTGTCTGGATGGAGACAACATTCTGAGCAAAACGCCCTCTAAAGGCTAAAAAAGACCAAGTTTGATCTAAAAAGTCAATTGTGTCTGTTTCGAACGAAAAATAGCACTTTTATGGTAGAAACGACTTTCTTAACAGAACGCCCACAAAAGGACCAAAAAGACAAAGTTTGACCCGAAAATTCAACTGTGTCCGTTTCGAACAAAAAATATCACTTGTTTGGATGAAAATGGGCCTCTATGAAAAATGCACCCAAAATGCGAAAAAATACCAAGTTCGACTGGAAAATGGAACTGTGTCCGTTTCGGACGAAAAGTATCACTTTTTTTTTTGTGGAAACAGCCTACAGGGCAACACATTCCAAAAATGCCCAAACAGGCCAATATTGACCTGAAAGAACAAATGCATCTATTTTGCACGAAAAATACCACTTTTTTTTGGGCAGAAACGGCCCTTTGAGCGAAACGCCCACGAAAGGCCCCAAAAGACCAAGTTTGACTAGAAAAATTCAACTGCGTCCGTTTCGGACGAAAAATACCACTTGTTTTTGTGGAAATGGCCCTCCCTGCAAAATGCTCCGAGAATCCCCAAAAGGACAAAGTTTGACTCGAAAATTCAATTGTGTCCGTTTCGGACGAAAATATTACTTGTTTGGGCTAAAACGACGTTTGCGAAAAACTCTTCCAAACTACCCAAAAAGACCAAGTTCGACCCAAAAATTCAACTAAATTTGTATCGGATGAAAAATACCACTTTTTTTAGTGTAAACGATCTTTTGAGAAAAATGCCACCAAAAGGGCCAAAAAGACCAAGTTTAATCCGAAAATTCAACTATGTCCGTTTCGGACAAAATATACCACTTGTTTTGAGAGGAAACGCCCTCCCAGCAAAACTCCTCCAAAAAGACAAAAAAGACCAAGTGTGACCTGGAAATTAAACTGTGTCCGTTTCATACGAAAAGTATCACTTTTTTTTGGTGAAAATAGCTTACAGAGCAACACATTCCCAAAATGCCCAAAAAGGTCAATATTGACCCGAAAGATCAAATGCATCCATTTTGCACAAAAAAAATACCACTTTTTTTGGGTGGGAACGGCCCTCTGAGCGAAACGCCCACAAAAGACCCAGAAAGACCAAGTTTGAACACAAAATTCGACTGTGTCAGTTTCGGACGAAAAATACCACTTGTTTGGATGGAAACAACATTCTGAGCAAAACGCCCACTAAAGGCTCAAAAAGACCAAGTTCGATCTAAAAAGTCAATTGTGTCCGTTTCGGACGAAAAAAATCACTTTTATGGTGGAAACGGTTTTCTTAGCAAAACACTCACAAAAGGCCCAAAAAGACCTAGTTTGACCAAAAAATTCAATTGTGTCTGTTTCAGACGAAAAACACCACTTCTTTGTGTGGAAAAGGCCTTGTATGCAAAACACCCCAAAAATGCCTAAAACGACCAAGTTTGACCTGAAAATTCAACTGTGTCCGTTTCGGACGAAAACTACCACTTGTTTGGATGGAAACAACATTTTGAGCAAAACGCCCACTAAAGTCTCAAAAAGACCAAGTTTGATCTAAAAAGTCAATTGCGCCCTTTCGAAATGAAAAATATTACTTTTATGGTGGAAACGACTTTCTGAGCAAAATGCCCACAAAGGTCCAAAAAGACCAAGTTTGACCAGAAAATTCAATTGCGTCCATTTCAGATGAAAATACCATTTTTTTGGGAGTAAACGACCTTTTGAGCAAAAACGCCCCCGAAAGGGCCAAAAAGACCAAGTTTGACCGAAAAATTCAACTATGTCCGTTTCGGACGAAAAATACCACTTGTTTGGGTGGAAACAACCCTCTCTGCAAAACGCCCGCAAAATGACAAAAAAGACCAAGTTTGATGAGAACCAACGTGCACCAACAAAGGATCCGCTGCATGTTCCAATTGGGCCTATTACGAGGGCAAGATCCAATAAGATCAAAGAAGCACTTAATGGGCTAATTCAAGATATATGGGCTGAATCTAAAGTCATAATGCCCAAGTTAGGCCCAAATGGCAATCAAGGCCTAATCCATCTCATAAAGGCAAGCAAATGGGCTTAGTCATGAACTTAAATGGGCCAAAACATGAGACCCACGAAATTCTACTTATTTATTTTAGTTTATATCATTTTGTAAGACATCAATGCCAATTAGTATTTTTATTTTCTAGTATTGATCTTGTAATAAGTTTGAAAGGCATCTAGGACTTTTGTTCTTGTAGCCTCCCCCTAGGTGTGAAAGGCCACCCACTATCTATAGTAAGGTGTGCTAAAGTTGAAGACTTCTTGTGTGAAAAGGACAACCCTAGGTGTGAAAGACCGTCCCCTATCTAAGGTAGGGTGTGCTTGACCACCCACTAGCCTAGGCTCTCCTTTGTGTTGGTTGCCTATTTAAGAGAGTTGTATTCCATGGGAAAAACACATTACTTGAATAATATATCAGTTTGAGAGAGTTTTCTCTTGAGTTCTTCATAGAACTTTTCTTTGAACTTATCAAGAATTTCTTGTGGCGTTCAAACTCTATAACTTCGGTTCGTGATTCCATTATAATCTTTGGGTCGAGGTTACTTATTTTATACCTTTGGTTCGCGTTTCATTCATAAACGTTGGGTCAAGGTTTCTATCAAACATTCTGTCTTTTTGTGTTCTTCCTTTCTTTCTTTTCATTTATAAATCCAGATTTTAGATCGATCCTAGCAAAGACACCATAAATTGGTTTTGGGTCTCACTAATTCTTGGTGAGGTTCGCATCAAAGTTCGACCTGAGAATTGAACTCGGTCCGATTCGGTCGAAAAGTATCACTTTTTTTTTGGTGAAAACAGCCTACAGAGCAATACATTCCCAAAATGCCCGAAAAGGCCAATATGATCTGAAAGATCAAATGCATCCATTCGGCACAAAAAATACCACTTTTTTTGTGGTAATGACCCTCTGAGCGAAACGCCCACAAAAGGCCCAAAAAGAGCAAGTTTGAACACAAAATTCAACTGTGTCTGTTTCGGAATAAAAACAACACGTTTTTGGGTGCAAACAGCCTTATACACAAAACAGCCAAATAATGCCCATAAAAGACCTAGTTTGACACGAAAATTCAACTGTGTCAGTTTCAGACGAAAAATACCATTTTTTTTTTGTGGAAATGACCTTTTGAGCAAATGGCCTCAAAAGACCAAGTTTGACCCGAAAATTGAACTGTGTCGGTTTCGGACAAAAAACACTACTTGTTTGGGTGAAATGACCCACTGTGCAAAACGCCCCCCAAAATGCCCAAAAAGACCAAGTTCGACAAGATAATTCAATTGTGTCTGTTTCGGACGAAAAACAACAGTTTTTCAGGCATAAACGGTTGTCTATGCAAAACGCCCCAAAAAAATCCCAAAAAGACCAAGTGTGACCCAAAAATTCAACTGTGTCAGTTCCGGATGAAAAATACCACTTATTTGGATGGGAACAACATTCTGAGGAAAATGCCCACTAAAGGCTCAAAAAGACCAAGTTTGAACTAAAAAGTCAACTGTCGCTATTTCGGATTAACAATATCACTTTTATGGTAGAAACAACTTTCTCAGCAGAACGCCCACAAAAGGCCTAAAAGACCAAGTTCGACCAGAAAATACAATTGTGTCTGTTTCGGATAAAAAAAGAACACGTTTTTGGGTGTAAACGGCCGTCTATGCAAAACTTCCCCAAAAAGCCCAAAAAGACCAAATTTGACATCAAAATTCAACTATGTCAGTTTTGTACGAAAATAACACTTGTCTGGATGGAAACAACATTTTGAGCAAAACGCCCTCTAAAGGCTAAAAAAGACTAAGTTTGATGTAAAAAGTCAATTGTGTCTGTTTCGGACGAACAATATCAATTTATGGTAGAAACGGCTTTTTTAGCAGAACGCCCACAAAAGGACCAAAAAGACCTAGTTTGACCCGAAAATTCAACTGTGTCCGTTTCGGACGGAAAATATCACTTGTTTGTATGGAAACGGGTGATCCGAACCTCACCAATGATTGTGAGTCCCGAAACCAACTTAGGGTTTCTTCACGAAGATCGAAACTAAATTAGATTTTTTAACGAACTAAAAATATAGAAATTGAAAGATAGATTACCTTGACCCAACGTTTATGAACAAAACGTGAACCAATGGTATAATGATATTGATGCGAACCTCACCAAGAATTAGTGAGACCCGAAACCAATTTATGGTGTCTTTGCTAGGATCGATCTAAAATCTGGATTTATAATGAAAAGAAAGAAAGGAAGAACACAAAAATACAGAATATTTGATAGAAACCTTGACCCAACGTTTATGAATGAAACGCGAACCAAAGGTATAAAATAACAAACCTCGACCCAAAGATTATAATGGAATCACGAACCGAAGTTATAGAGTTTGAACGCCACAAGATTTTCTTGATAAGTTCAAAGAAAAGTTCTATGAAGAACTCAAGAGAAAACTCTCTCAATCTGATATATTATTCAAGTAATGTGTTTTTCCCATGAAATACAACTCTCTTAAATAGACAACCAAC
>CM028335.1:40476211-40506211 GCA_016647705.1 Eucommia ulmoides
ATAGCCTGCAACATGGTGGTCGTCACTTCCCCTCCTTCATTGTTTGATGTGTTACCCTTGGAAGACATATCTTGAAAATAGAAATATTAGAGAATAAGTCCTCACACACTCCCTTACGTGCACTCAAAGTATGTTACTCATACTCTCTTGTCTTTTTCCACTCGTAGCTTCCTCTTTTAGTTCTTTATTGAACTTAACCTATCTCAATCAGAATTTTTCGCAACAATCCAAACTCTGTGATTCACTTCACTAAGAATGAAATTTAGGAAAGAAAACAAAATGAACAAGGTCAATACAAAGGATAAGTTATGGAATCGATCAAGAAGAATATGTTCTCTTTTTGGCTGCAGGATTTTCGTTTTTTTTTTTTTTTTTTTTGTTTTGTTTTTGTTTCTGTTTTTTTTTTTTTTTTTTTTTTTCGGCTGCAGGATTTTCGTTTTTTTTTTTTTTTTTTTTTTTTTTTTTTTTTTTTTTTAAATGATGATGACAATAACCTTAAATAATATCTAACAAATTTGAAGACTTTAAACAAGATCTGAACAGATTTGAAAACTTAACAAGATCTGAACAGAATTGAAGCTTTAAACGAGATCTTAACAGAATTGAAGACTTAAACAAGATCTGAATAGAATTGAAGATGAAATAAAAGAAACTAATTAATGAAAAACAAGGATAGATCAAACCTGATTTTAGAACCGTGCTCTGATTACCAAATGATGCGAACCTCACCAAGAATTAGTGAGACCCGAAACCAATTTATGGTGTCTTTGCTAGGATCGATCTAAAATCTGGATTTATAATGAAAAGAAAGAAAGGAAGAACACAAAAATACAGAATATTTGATAGAAACCTTGACCCAACGTTTATGAATGAAACGCGAACCAAAGGTATAAAATAACAAACCTCGACCCAAAGATTATAATGGAATCACGAACCGAAGTTATAGAGTTTGAACGCCACAAGATTTTCTTGATAAGTTCAAAGAAAAGTTCTATGAAGAACTCAAGAGAAAACTCTCTCAATCTGATATATTATTCAAGTAATGTGTTTTTCCCATGAAATACAACTCTCTTAAATAGACAACCAACACAAAGGAGAGCCTAGGCTAGTGGGTGGTCAAGCACACCCTACCTTAGATAGGGGGCGGTCTTTCACACCTAGGGTTGTCCTTTTCACACAAGAAGTCTTCAACTTTAGCACACCCTACTATAGATAGTGGGTGGCCTTTCACACCTAGGGGGAGGCTACAAGAACAAAAGTCCTAGATGCCTTTCAAACTTATTACAAGATCAATACTAGAAAATAAAAATACTAATTGGCATTGATGTCTTACAAAATGATATAAACTAAAATAAATAAGTAGAATTTTGTGGGTCTCATGTTTTGGCCCATTTAAGTTCATGACTAAGCCCATTTGCTTGCCTTTATGAGATGGATTAGGCCTTGATTGCCATTTGGGCCTAACTTGGGCATTATGACTTTAGATTCAGCCCATATATCTTGAATTAGCCCATTAAGTGCTTCTTGGATCTTGCCCTCGTAATAGGCCCAATTGGAACATGCAGCGGTTCCTTTGTTGGTGCACGTTGGTTCTCATCAGATATTATCCTAATGATTATAATGAATCACGAACCAAAGATATAAGTTTGAACGCCACAAGAAACTCTTAATAAGTTCTGAAAAAGTTATCTGAAGAATTAAAGAGAAAACTTTCACAATTTTATTAATCAAAGTAATCTTCCTTTCCCATGGGATACAAGTCTCTTAAATAGATAAAAGAAAGAACCCTAGCTTATGAATAGTATAGCCGTGAACAGTGTCGGTGAATAGTACATAAATAGTGGTGGCCACATTAGAAATAAAAGGAAACCCTAGAGAAATAAGGAAACCCTACTCCTAATCTAAAATGGAAAAGGCTAAATTGGCAATCTTGCCTTACAAATTATTAAATAAATAACCTAAATTAAAAATAAGACTCTAATAAATAAAATAAATATGATAAGAATTTCATGGTCCACATGACTTGGCCCATTTGAGTTCATGTCTAAGCCCATTCACTGGCTTTGATAAGACGGATTTGGCCTTGATTGTCCGATGGGCCTAATTTAGGCTTACTATTGTAGACATGGGCCAAGTCTCTTGAATTAGCCCATTAAGTGCTAGTTTGATTTTTCTTGGATCTTTCCCTAGTAATAGGCCTAACTGGAATATGTAACTGATCCTCTGATGGTGCTCGTTGATTCTCATCCACGGGCCTCTGTGAAAAATGCCCCCAAAATGCCAAAAAATGCCAAGTTCGACGGAAAAATTGAACAATGTCCGTTTTCGACGAACAATATCACTTTTTTTTGTAGAAACAGCCTACAGGGCAACACGTTCCCAAAATGCCCAAAAAGGCCAATATTGACCAGAAAGAACAAATGCATCCATTTTGCACAAAAAATACCACTTTTTTTTTTTTTAGCTAAAACGGCCCTTCGAGCAAAATACCCACAAAAGGCCCAAAAAGATAAAGTTTGACTAGAAAATTTAACTGCGTCTGTTTCGGACGAAAAATACCACTTTTATGGTAGAAACGGCCTTCTTAGCAAAACGCTCACAAAAGGCCCAAAAAGACCGAGTTTGACCAAGAAATTCAACTGTGTCTATTTCGGACAAAAAACACAACTGTTTTGTGTAGAAAAGGCCTTGCATGCAAAACACTACAAAAATGCCCAAAAAGACCAAGTTTGACCCGAAAATTCAACTGCGTCCGTTTTAGACGAAAACTACCTGATGAGAATCAACGAGCACCATCAGAGGATCAGTTATATGTTCCAGTTAGGCCTATTACTAGGGAAAGATTCAAGAAAAATAAAAGTAGCACTTAATGGGCTAATTCAAGAGACTTGGCCCATGTCTACAATAGTTAAGTCCAAATTAGGCCCATCGGGCAATCAAGGCCAAATCCATCTCATCAAAGCAAGCGAATGGGCTTAGACATGAACTCAAATGGGCCAAGTCATGTGGACCACGAAATTCTTATCATATTTATTTTATTATTTTAAATCTTTTAATTATTTTTAGGCTGATTTGTAAGCTTGATTGCCAAGTAAATCATTTCCTTTTCCAACTAGGAATGTAAGGCAAATTAGGAAACATTCTTATTCTTTATTTAGCAATTAGATTTTAGGGTTTCTTTTTTCCTCCATGTAGACCCATGAATTTCAAAGTGTATTAGGGTTTCTTTTCTTATTCTCTTGGCCACCTATTTAAGGGGCTTTGTAGACCTACGAATTTCACATTACTTTGATTAATAAAAATTGTGAGAGTTTTCTCTTTAGTTCTTCAGAGAACTTTTTTCTGAACTTATCAAGAGTTTCTTATGGCGTTCAAACTTATATCTTTGATTCGTGATTCATTATAATCATTGGGTCAAGATCATTATACCATTGGTTTGCGTTTCGTTCATAAACGTTGGGTCAAGGTAATCTATCTTTTAATTTCTGTATTTTTAGCTCGTTCAAAAATCTAATTTAGTTTCGATCTTCGCGAAGAAACCCTAAGTTGGTTTCGGGTCTCACTAATCCTTTGGTGAGGTTCGCATCATTTGGTAATCAGAGCAAGGTCTAAATCAGGTTTCGTCTATCCTTTTCTTTTTCGTTCTTTCATATCTATTTCTTCATAATTTTTTTTTCTTGACCAATCAGATCTATTGTGTTTGTTTTTTCTTTTCGTTCTAATTCAAATCTGGCCCAATCTTGAAAAAAAAAAAAAAAAACGCGGTGCATCTTTATTTTGATCATATTTTTCGTTTAAATATTGTGCTTCTTCCAATCTCAATTTAAAGTTGCTGGTTTTCAAAAAAAAAAAACAGAAAAAAAAATAAAAATTGAGAAAATTCAGCAGCCCTCCCCCAACCCAAACAAAAATTGAGAATAATTTCTTCTTGTTCTACTCTATAAACTTTTCTTTGTGCTCTTTTTGTTCCCTTTGTTTCGTTCCTAAAATCTCATTCTTAGTAAATCAAATTGTTGAGTTTGAATTGCTACAAGGAAATTTCTGATTAAGATTGGTTAAGTTCAATAAAGAACTAAAAGAGGGAACTAAAGAGTGGAAAAAGGCAAGAGAGTGTGAGCTTATAAGAGGGTAAAAGCCGAATTTGAGTGATACACGAGTGGAGTGACATAGTTTGAGTGCAAACACGTGAGGGAGTATTCATGAGATTTGCTAACTTTGTTTTGTAGGTTACTAAACATGTCTCGAGAAACAAACAAAGGCTCGTTCGATGAAGCACATGAAAGGATGGACATAATGAAAGCAAAAGTTTTCTACAAGACCTTGGAACAAAAGTTTCAACAGTTGAACTTGCAGTTTGATGAAGTACATGAACGACTAGACAAAGCTGAGTCTAGTTCACGGCAACCACCTAAAGCTCCTAATGTACAACGACGAGAGAGGAATCTGCCTCGGTATGAATATGTAGATTATGATGGGGATGACCTAGATGAAGATGATCGCATCTCTAATGCGAGCTTGGGCAGATTTGGCCGTAGATATGGCAATAGAGAAGATAGATATGGGGAGCAAATTGATAATAACTTTGGAAGCATTAAGATGAAGATTCCATCGTTCCAAGGGAAGAACGACCCTGAAGCGTACTTGGAGTGGGAGAAGAAGATGGAATTGAACTTTGAATGCTGCAACTACTTTGAGCATAAAAAGTTAAAACTCATTGTAATTTCATTTGTTGATTATGTTATAATATGGTGGGATCAACTTGTGATGAACAGAAGGCGAAACCATGAGAGGCCTATTGAGACGTGGGCTGAAATAAAGGCCATAATGAGAGAAGATTTGTCCCTAGTCACTACTATAGGGATTTGTACCAGAAGTTACAAAAGTCTTACTCAAGGCTATCGGAGCGTGGATGATTACTACAAAGAGATGGAGATCACTATGATCCAGGCTAATGTCGAGGAAGATAGAGAAGCAACAATGGCAAGGTTCTTGAATGGGATGAATCGGGAGATTGCCAACGTGGTAAATTTGCAACATTATGTGGAGTTGGAGGACATGGTGCACATGGCAATAAAGGTGGAACGACAACTTACAAGGAAGGGAACTCTGTTATTTCAAAACCTGGGCTCTTCTACTTCATGGAGGCCAAATAGGAGAATAGACGAAAGGGCTGTTTCAAAGTCCAAAACCGAACCACGGAAAATGAGAGACGATTTGCCCAATGTTAACAAAGCATATGTTGAGGGAGAGATGGAAACCGACAGCGAGAGTGATAATAACCAGATGCTACCGCATAGGGATGCTTGTGACGGTGATGTGGAGTACTTGGTGGAGGGTGAGTTATTTGTTGATTGGTGTGCTCTAAGTGCTGAAGTCACGGAGGATGACATGGAACAACAAAGGAAAAATGAGGTTCAAATAAAATTGAAAAGAGAGAATGAGTTAAAAAAAACTTGTGAGACCGAGAGTTCAAAAAAAGATGAGAAAGTGGAGAGTGAAAAAGAAAAAGAAAGTGAAAAAAATGAGAGAAAAACGGAAAAACAAGTGAGTTTTTATGCTAAGGCGAGTGATGTCAATATGGCTTTTTATACAAATCAACCTATATTTGTACTCTTGTACAAAGAGGCTTGTTTTACTACTAACGAAATTGACAAATCTTTGCCTAGTGTTGTAGTTTATATGTTGCAGGAATATAAGGACATGTTTTCTAATGATGTGCATAGCGGTTTTCTACCTTATAGAGGGATTGGGAATCAAATCGATTTTGTGCCCTGCGCAATGATTCTTGACCAACTAGTAGCCTATAGGCATAATTCGAGGAGACAAAGGAACTTCAAAGGCAAGTTGAGGAGTTGATGGCCAAATGACATGTACGAGAAGGCAGGAGTCCGTGCGCGGTACCAGTGCTACTTGTGCTTAGGAAGGATGGGACTTGGCAAATGTTTGATAATTTTCAAACTGTTAACAACACTCTGGTGAAGATTCGAGGACGAATCATTTTGAAGAGAGGGGGAATGATGAGAATCAACGAGCACCATTAGAGGATCAGTTATATGTTCCAGTTAGGCCTATTACTAGGGAAAGATCCAGGAAAAATCAAAGTAGCACTTAATGGGCTAATTCAAGAGACTTGGCCCGTGTCTACAATAGTTAAGTCCAAATTAGGCCAATCGGGCAGTCAAGGCCAAATCCATCTCATCAAAGCAAGCGAATGGGCTTAGACATGAACTCAAATGGGCCAAGTCATGTGGACCACGAAATTCTTATCATATTTATTTTATTATTTTAAATCTTTTAATTATTTTTAGTGTGATTTGTAAGCTTGATTGCCAAGTAAATCATTTCCTTTTCCAACTAGGAATGTAAGGCAAATTAGGAAACATTCTTATTCTTTATTTAGCAATTAGATTTTAGGGTTTCTTTTTTCCTCCATGTAGACCCACGAATTTCAAAGTGTATTAGGGTTTCTTTTCTTATTCTCTTGGCCACCTATTTAAGGGGCTTTGTAGACCTACGAATTTCACATTACTTTGATTAATAAAAATTGTGAGAGTTTTCTCTTTAGTTCTTTAGAGAACTTTTTTCTGAACTTATCAAGAGTTTCTTATGGCGTTCAAACTTATATCTTTGATTCATGATTCATTATAATCATTGGGTCAAGATCATTATACCATTGGTTCGCATTTCGTTCATAAACGTTGGGTCAAGGTAATCTATCTTTTAATTTCTGTATTTTTAGCTCGTTCAAAATTCTGATTTAGTTTCGATCTTCGCGAAGAAACCCTAAGTTGGTTTCGGGTCTCACTAATCCTTTGGTGAGGTTCGCATCACTACCGCTTGTTTGGATGGAAACAACATTCTGAGCAAAACATCCACTAAAGTCTCAAAAAGACCAAGTTTGACTTAAAAAGTCAATTGTGTCCGTTCCAAACGAAAAATACCATTCTTATGGTGGAAACGACTTTCTGAGCAAAACGTCCACAAAAGTCCAAAAAGACAAAGTTTGACTAGAAAATTCAACTGCGTCCGTTTCAGATTAAAAATACCATTTGTTTTGGTAGTAAACGACCCTTTGAGGAAAATGCCCCCAGAAGGGCCAAAAAGACCAAGTTTGACCGGAAAATTCAACTATGTCTGTGTTGGACGAAAAGTACCACTTCTTTGGGTCGAAATGACCCTCTCTGCAAAACGCCCACAAAATGACAAAAAATACCAAGTTCGACCTGAAATTAGAACTCGGTCCGTTTCGGTCGAAAAGTATCACTTTTTTTGGTGAAAACAGCCTACAGAGCAACACGTTCCCAAAATGCCCAAAAAGGCCAATATTGACCAGAAAGATCAAATGTTGCACAAAAAATACCACTTTTTTTGGGTGGGAATGGTCTCTGAGCGAAACGCCCACAAAAGGCCCAAAAAGACCAAGTTTGAACGCAAAATTCAATTGTGTCTGTTTCGGACGAAAACCAACAAGTTTTTGGGTGCAAACAGCCTTCTACACAAAATAACCAAATAATACCCATAAAAGACCAAGTTTGACATGAAAATTCATTTGTGTCAGTATTGGATGAAAAATACCACTTTTATGGTAGAAACGACTTTCTTAGCAAAACGCCCACGAAAGGCCCATAAAGACCAAGTTTGAACACAAAATTCAACTGTGTCTGTTTCGAATGAAAAACAACATGTGTTTGGGTGTAAACAGCCTTCCACGCAAAACAACAAAATAATGCCCAGAAAGACCAAATTTGACATGAAAATTCAACTGTGTCAGTTTCGGACGAAAAATACCACTTGTTTGGATGGAAACAACATTCCGAGAAAAACGCCCACTAAAGGCTCCAAAAGACCAAGTTTGATCTAACAAGTCAATTGTGTCCGTTTCGGACGAAAAATATCACTTTTATCGTAGAAACGGCTTTCTTAACAAAACGCTCACAAAAGGCTCAAAAAGACCGAGTTTGACCTAAAAATTCAACTGTATCTATTTCGGACGAAAAACACCACTTTTTTGCTTGGTAAAGGCCTTGTATGCAAAACACCCCAAAAATGCCCAAAAAAGTTCAAGTTTGACCCGAAAATTCAACTGTGTCCGTTTCGGACAAAAACTACCACTTGTTTGGATGGAAACAACATTCTGAGAAAAACGCCCACTAAAGTCTCAAAAAGATCAAGTTTGACCTAAAAAGTTAACTGTGTCCATTCCAAACGAAAAATCCCACTTTTATGGTGGAAACGACTTTCTGAGCAAAACGTCCACAAAAGTCCAAAAAGACCAAGTTTGACTAGAAAATTCAACTGCGTCCGTTTCGGATTAAAAATACCATTTTTTTGGGTGTAAACGACCTTTTGAGCAAAACGCCCCCAAAAGGCCCAAAAAGACTGAGTTTGACCGAAAAATTCAACGATGTCCGTTTCGGACGAAAGATACCACTTATTTGGGTGGAAATGACCCTCTTTGCAAAATGCCTGCAAAATGAAAAAAAAAAAGACCAAGTTCAACCAGAAAATTGAACTCGGTCCGTTTCAGTCGAAAAGTATCACTTTTTTTGGTGAAAACAGCCTACAGAGCAACACGTTCCCAAAAGGCCAATATTGACCTAAAAGATCAAATGCATCCATTTGGCACAAAAAATACCACTTTTTTTTAGTGGGAATGGCCCTATGAGCAAAACGCCTACGAAAGGCCCAAAAAGACCAAGTTTGAACACAAAATTCAACTGTGTCTGTTTCGGACGAAAAACAACACGTTTTTGGGTGCAAACAGCCTTCTACGCAAAACAACTGTGTCAGTTTCGGAGGATAAATACCACTTTGATGGTGGAAACGGCTTTCTTAGCAAAACACCTACGAAAGGCCCAAAAAGACCGAGTTTGACCATAAAATACAACTATGTCTGATTCGAACAAAAAATACCATTTTTTTTTGGGTAGAAACAACCTTTTGACCAAAACGCCCACAAATGACCCCAAAAGACCAAGTTTGACCCGAAAATTCAATTGTGTCGGTTTCTGACAAAAAATACTACTTGTTTGGGTGGAAATTACCCATTGTGCAAAACGCCCCCCAAATTGCCCAAAAGACCAAGTTCGACAAGATAATTCAATTGTGTCTGTTTGGGACGAAAAACAACACTTTTTCGGTTGTAAACGGCCGTCTATGCAAAACGCCCCAAAAATTCCCAAAACGAACAAGTGTGACCCAAAATTTCAACGATGTCAGTTTCAAATGAAAAATACAACTTATTGGGATGGAAACAACATTCTAAACAAAATGCCCACTAAAGACTCAAAAAGACCAAGTTTGAAATAAAAAATCAACAGTGTCTGTTTCGGACGAACAATATCACTTTTATGGTAGAAACAGCTTTCTCTGCAGAACGCCCACAGAAGGCCCAAAAGACCAAGTTCGACTTGAAAATACAACTGTGTCTGTTTCGGACAAAAAATATCACTTTTATGTGTTGAAACGACCTCTTGAGCGAAACGCCCCCAAAATGCCAAAAAAACCAAGTTTGACATGACAATTCAACTGTGTCCGTTTCGGATGAAAAACATCACTTGTTTGGGCGGAAACGGCCCTCGGTGCAAAACGCCCCCAAAATGCCCAAAAATATCAAGATCGACCAGATAATTCAACTATGTTTGGTACGGATAAAAAAAGAACACGTTTTTGGGTGTAAACGACCGACTATGCAAAACTTCCTCAAAAATCCCTAAAAGACCAAGTTTAACCTAAAAATTCAACTGTGTCAGTTTCGGATGAAAAATAGCACTTGTCTGGACGGAAACAACATTCGGACCAAAACGCCCTCTAAAGGCTAAAAAAGACCAAGTTTGATTTAAAAAGTCAATTGTGTCTGTTTTGGACGAACAATATCACTTTTGTGGTAGAAACAACTTTCTTAGCAGACCACCCACAAAAGGACCAAAAAGACCAAATTTGACCCGAAAATTCAACGGTGTCTGTTTCGGACAAAAAATATCACTCGTTTGGATGGAAACAACATTCCGAACAAAACGCCCACTAAAGGATCAAAAAGACCGAGTTTGGCAAGAAAATTCAACTGTGTCTGTTTCGAACGAAAAATAACATTTTTTTGTACGGAAAAGGCCTTGTATGCAAAACACCCCAAAATGCTCAAAAAGACCAAGTTTGACTCGAAAATTCAACTGTGTCCATTTCGGACGAAAACTACCACTTGTTTGGATGGAAACAACATTCTTAGCAAAATGCCCACTAAAGTCTCAAAAAGACCAAGTTTGACCTAAAAAGTTAACTGTGTCTGTTCCAAACGAAAAATACCACTTTTATGGTGGAAACGACTTTCCGAGCAAAACACCTACAAAAGTCCAAAAAGACCAAGTTTGACCAGAAAATTCAACTGCATCTGTTTCGGATGAAAAATACCATTTTTTTGGGTGTAAACGACCTTTTGAGCCAAACCCCCCCAAAAGGCCCAAAAAGACTGAGTTTGACCAAAAAATTCAACGATGTCCATTACGGACGAAAAATACCACTTTTATGGTAGAAATAATTTTCTTAGTAAAACGCCCACGAAAGGCCCGAAAAGACCGAGTTTGACCAGAAAATACAACTGTGTCCAATTCGAACGAAAAATACCATTTTTTTCGGTGGAAACGACCTTTTGAGCAAAACGCCCACAAATGGCCCCAAAAGACCAAGTTTGACCCGAAAATTCAATTGTGTCGATTTCAGACAAAAAATACTACTTGTTTGGGTGGAAATGACCCATTGTACAAAACGCCCCCCAACATGCCCAAAAAGACCAAGTTCGACAAGATAATTGAATTGTGTCTGTTTCAGACGAAAAACAACACTTTTACGGGTGTAAACGGCCGTCTATGCAAAAAGCCCCAAAAATCCCAAAAAGACCAAGTGTGACCCAAAAATTCAACTGTGTTAGTTTCGGACGAAAAATACCACTTATTTGGATGGAAACAACATTCTAAGCAAAACGCACACTAAAGGCTCAAAAAGACCAAGTTTGAACAAAAAAGTAAACCGTCTATGCAAAACTTCCCCAAAAATTCCAAAAAGACCAAGTTTGACCTAAAAATTCAACTGTGTCAGTTTCGGACGAAAAATAACACTTGTCTAGATAGAAACAAAATTCTGAGTAAAACGCCTTCTAAAGGCTAAAAAAGACCAAGTTTGATCTAAAAAGTCAATTGTGTTTGTTTCGGACGAACAATATCACTTTTATGGTAGAAACGGCTTTCTTAGCTGAACGCCCACAAAAGGCCCAAAAAGACCAAGTTTGACCTGAAAATTTAACTGTGTCCGTTTCGGAAGAAAAATATCACTTGTTTGGATGGAAACAAGCCTCTGTGAAAAACGTCCCCAAAATGCCAAAAAAGACCAAGTTTGACCGGAAAATTGAACTGTGTCTGTTTCGGACGAAAAATATCACTTTTTTTTTGTGGAAACAGCCTACAGGGCAACACGAACCAAAATGCCCAAAAAGGCCAATATTGACCTGAAAGAACAAATCCATCCATTTTGCACAAAAAATACCACTTTTTTTGGGCGGAAATGGCCCTCTAAGCGAAATGCCCACAAAAGGCCCGAAAAGACCAAATTTGACTAGAAAATTCAACTGCGTCTGTTTTAGACAAAAAATACTACTTGTTTTTGTGGAAATGGCCCTCCCTGGAAAACGCTCCAAAAATGCCTAAAAAGCCCGACCTTGATCGGAAAATTCAATTGTGTCCGTTTCGGACGAAAAATATAACTTGTTTTGGCTGAAACAACCTTCGCGAAAAACTCTTGCAAAATTCCCAAAAAGACCAAGTTCAACCAGAAAATTCAACTGCATTCGTATCGGATGAAAAATACCTCTTTTTTGGGTGTAAACGACCTTTTGAGCAAAACGCCACCATAAGGGCTAAAAAGACCAAGTTTAACCTGAAAATTGAACTATGTCCGTTTCAGACGAAATATACCACTTGCCCAAAAAGGCCAATATTGACCTGAAAGAACAAATGCATCCATTTTGCACAAAAAATACCACTTTTTTTGGGCGGAAACGGCCCTCTGAGCGAAATGCCCACAAAAGGCCCGAAAAGACCAAATTTGACTAGAAAATTCAACTACGTCCATTTCAGACAAAAAATACTACTTGTTTTTGTGGAAATGGCCCTCCCTGCAAAACGCTCCAAAAATGCCCAAAAAGACCGACCTTGACCGGAAAATTCATTTGTGTCCGTTTTGGACGAAAAATATAACTTGTTTTGGCTGAAACGACCTTTGCGAAAAACTCTTCCAAAATGCCCAAAAAGACCAAGTTCAACCAGAAAATTCAACTGCATTCGTATCGGATGAAAAATACCTCTTTTTTGAGTGTAAATGGCCTTTTGAGCAAAACGCCACCAAAAGTGCCAAAAAGACCAAGTTTAACCTGAAAATTGAACTATGTCCGTTTCAGACGAAATATACCACTTGTTTGGGTGGAAATGACCCTCTCTACAAAACGCCCCCAAAAAGACTAAGTGTGACCTGAAAATTGAACTGTGTTCATTTCGTACGAAAAGTATCCCTTTTTTTTAGAGAAAACAACTTACATAGCAACACGTTCCCAAAATGCCCAAAAAGGCCAATATTGACCTGAAATATCAAATGCATCCATTTTGCACGAAAAATACCACTTTTTTTGGTGGGAACTGCATTCTGAGCGAAACCTCCCCAAAAGACAAAAAAAGTTCAAGTTTGAACACAAAATTCAACTGTGTTTATTTCGGATGAAAACCAACCCGTGTTTCGGTGCAAATAGCCTTCTATGCAAAACAACAAAATATTGCCCAGAAATACCAAGTTTGACATGAAAATTCAACTGTGTCAGTTTCGGACGAAAAATACCACTTGTTTGGATGGAAACAACATTCCTAGCAAAACGCCCACTAAAGGCTCAAAAAGACCAAGTTTGATCTAAAAAGTCAATTGTTTCCGTTTCGGACGAAAAATACCACTTTTATGGTGGAAACGGCTTTCTTATCAAAACGCTCACAAAAGGCCCAAAAAGACTAGGTTTGACCAGAAAATTCAACTGTGTATGTTTCGGACGAAAAACCCCACTTTTTTTGTGAGGAAAAGGCCTTGTATGCAAAACACCCCAAAAATGCCCAAAAAGGCCAAGTTTGACCCAAAAATTCAACTATATCCGTTTTGGACGAAAACTACCATTTGTTTGGATGGAAACAACATTTTGAGCAAAACGCCCACTAAAGTCTCAAAAACACCAAGTTTGACATAAAAAGTCAACTGTGTCTGTTCCAAACGAAAAATACCACTTTTATGGTGGAAATGACTTTCTGAGAAAAATGCCCACAAAAGTCCAAAAAGACCAAGTTTGACCAGAAAATTCAAATGCGTCCGTTTCGGATGAAAAATACCATTTTTTGGGTGTAAACGATCTTTTGAGCAAAACGCCCACACAAGGGTCAAAAAGACCAAGTATGACACGAAAAATCAACTGTGTCCGTTTCGGACGAAAAATACTACTTATTTGGGTGGAAACGACGCTATTTGCAAAATGCCCCCAGAATGACAAAAAAGACCAGAATGAAAAGTATCATTTTTTTTTGTGGAAACATCCTCCAGAGAAAAACTGTAAGACCTCAATCGTAGCATGTACGTTATTTTAGTTGAATTTTAGAAAGTAATTGGAAAATTCCGGGTGAAATTGGGTCAATAAAAATTCAAATTAAAAATCTAAGGGTTATTTCGCAAATTTAGAAACATTAAATCCAAATTTTTGGGGGGTAAATTGACATTATATATATATATGTGTGTGTGTGTGTGTGTGTGTGTGTGTGTGTGTGTGATCGTGATCAGCCGGCTGGACGGAGAGAGAGAGCAACAACGACGTGGCAGGAGGAGCACAACGCCTAAACCACTAGTTACAGCATATAAATGGGTTCATGCGTGTAATGATCAAGGGAAACTCCCAAAAACAAGAAATGTAAAGGAAAAAAAAAAAAAAAAAAAAAGAAGGAAGAGAGAGACAGGTTCGCCGGCGGTAGGGTGCAGTCCGGCGTGGGTGGTGGCTTACCGTTCGATTTGAATTGTGTGTATTTGTGTGTTCTGGGTGTGCGTGGGTGTTCAATTGTGCGAATATGTGGGTGCGTTGCTGTTCATCGACGGTTGTGTGCGTGTGTGCTCTGCTTTCCGGCAGTTTATGTGGGTGTGTGTGTGGGTCATCGGTGGGGATGGTGATCGGGTGGTGTGGCGCTGCCGTGTGTATGTGTTATGTGTGGGCCGTATGTGTGTTGCTGTTGGCTGTCCGGTGCCGATGCATGTAGGTGTTGGTGTCGTCGGCGGTGTTGGAGCGGACGTGTGCGTGTTCTACTCATCCGGAGTGGGTGGGTGTCATCGTGTGTATCTGTGTGTGTGCGGGTGTTGTTCAGCCGGTGGTGGTGTTGTTCGCCGAGGTGTGTGTGTGAGATCGTCGGAGTAGGAGGAGAAGGAGAAAGACGTTGGCGAGGTCGAGACTGCAACCAGGAAAGCAGAAACGGGAAAGAAAAAAAAGAAAAGAGAGGAAGAAAAAAGAAAAAAAAAATTACACAAACCACCCCACTGAAAATCGAAAAACCCATCTCGTGGTCGCCAAATGATTCGGAAACAGGTGAAATTTCAATCGAATATTAAGTTTCGTTAAATTAAATTTTATTTAGCGTTACAAATCCAAAAATCGTAATAATTCTGTAATGATTAATTAATATTAATTACGTGGTACATAAAATAGTAACGATTCAGAATATAGGATCTACATTGTATGATTCAGATGTTTCAGATACGTTATTAATTTAGGCTTTGTCACTATTAGGCTCGCAGGCACCGGTGTCCCGAGAGAAGGTGGTCAGTGAAGGTTTTGGAGAGCGAATAATAAGGTGAGTGTACTGTCTTCTTAGTAAATTATTTTTGTATATATATATGATGAAATGTTGGTTTACTTAGGCCGTACGATTTTATAAATTATATGGATCAAGCAGGAGGTGGGTAAGTTGGTAAACTAGATTTCCGGACGATTTCGGTGGTTTTCGAAATGAGGTTGAAAATGATTTTTTGTTGGATTTGGTGAAATCAGACGGTGTTTTTTAAAAAAAAAAAAAAAAGAATAGAAAATATCTGTTTTCTGGAAATGCCTGGTTTTTCTAAAAATAAAGGGTGGAAAAGTGATTTTAGTAAAATCAGACGTTTTCTTTAAAAGAAAGTGAGATATATGATTTTTGAGTTTAAAAGTTGGTTTTGAGAAAAAAAGAGATAGACGTGGTAATTTGACAATGTTGAGTAGACGATATTTATTGTGTTGTGATTCGATAATACTGTATTTGATTTGACGATGCCATAGTATTTATCTGTTTGGGTAGAGTGGTGTTATCCACTTCGGCGGAGTGATGTTATCCGCTTCGGTGGAGTGATGTTTATCTGCTTCGGCAGAGTGATGTTAGACGTTTATACTGCGTAGTGATTATCCGCTTCGGCGGAGTGATGAGTATTCGTAGGAAGGTATATCCTATGGATGGTATGGTACCGTTGCAAACTCCCGGTCGTGAGGTTAAAACGATCACTATGGCTAGCCAGTGTGTGTTGTGGTGGAGTGGTGGTTTGAGATGTGTGTTTGGGATGTGATGGTTTACTTCTATTGGGTGTTTTATTATTTATTATGGTGATTGATATTATTTTACTAGATGGGTTGGAATGGAATTTATATTTTTTTTTACTTTGTTTTCACTGCTTATATTTTGGAAACTTAAACTACTAGTTACGTGTTGGTTCTATAATCACGCTTGATCCATTTAGTTGTTGTAGAATGAATTATTATTTTAAAAATATTTTTACTAAGAAGGCAGTACACTCGCAGGTAAAATAGCTAGGAGTCGGTCGGTCCCCTACTGGCGCTAGATAGAATTATGCGGGTCACGCAAAGGAGTAATTTGAGGAAATTCTGGAGACGAGATACCAGGAACGAAATCTGAGTGAGGTTCTGGGGATTTGTTTGATTGTATTTATATTTGGGACGGTGTATCCCTATCGGGTGCGACCATTATATGTGTTGTATAGATGTACAGTTTTTGTTATGAACGTGTTGAGGTTGGCTAGTCAGTTGGGCAGGGTCATGTCTGCGTCACGCCGGCCCCACATGACGGGTGTCCGGGGTGGGGCGTGACAAAAACGCTCTAAAAATGCCACAAAAGACCAATATTGACCTAAAAAATCAAATGCATTTTTTTCCGAACAAAAAATATCACTTTTATGGTGGAAACGGCTTTCTGAGCAAAATACCCACAATACGCCAAAAAAAACCAAGTTTGACTAGAACAATCAATTGCGTCCGTTTTCGACGAAATATACCATTTTTTTTGTGTGGAAAAGACAATGGGAGAAAAACTCCCCCAACATGCAAAAAATAACCAAGTTCGACTAGATAATTCAATCGTGTCTGTTTTGGACGAAAAAACAATACTTTTGTTTTTGGGTGGAAATGCCCTTTTATACAAAATGCCCCAAAAATGCGAAAAAATACCAATTTTGACCCGAAAATTCAATTGTGTCATTTTCAGACAAAAAATACCACATGTTTGGAGGATTCAGGCCTCTGTGCAAAACGCCCCAAAAATGCCAAAAAAAGATCAAGTTTGACCCGAAAATTAAACTGGGTCCGTTTCGGACGAAAAATTCCACTTGTTTGGATGGAAACAACATTCTGAGCAACACGCCCACTAAAGGCCCAAAAAGACCGAGTTTGACCTAAAAAGTCAACTGTGTCCGTTTCGGAAGAAAAATATCACTTTTATAGTGAAAACGAATTTTTGAGCAAAATGCCCACAAAAGCCAAAAAGACCAAGTTTGACCAGAAAATTGAACTGTATCCAGTTAAGACAAAAAATACCACTTGATTGGGTGGAAACGCCCCTCTGTGCAAAACACCCACAAAAGCCCAAAAAGACCAAGGTCGACTAGATAATTCAATTGTGACTGTTTCGGACGAAAAATACCACTCTGCAAAATGCCCCCAAAAGGACACAAAAGATCACGTTTGACCTGAAAATTGAATTGTATCCGTTTCTGACGAAAAGTATCACTTTTTTTGGTGGAAACATCCTACAAAGCAAAATGCTTCCACAATGCCCAAAAAGGCCAATAGTGACCTAAAAGTCAAATGCATCCATTTCGAACAAAAAATACCACTTTTATGGTGGAAACCACTTTCTGAGCAAAACGCCCACAAAATGCCCAAAAAGACCAAGCTTGACTAGAAAATTCAACTGCGTCCATTTCGGACAAAAAATAACACTTTTTTGTGTGGAACTGACCCTTTGAGCAAAGCGCCCTCAAAATGCCCAAAAAGACCAAGTTTAACCCGAAAATTCAAATGTGTCCATTTCAGACGAAAAATATCACTTGTTTGGGCTGAAAAGGCACTTTGTGCAAAACGTCCCCAAAATGCCCAAAGAGACCAGGTTCGACCTGATAATTTAACTGTATCTGTTTCTGACAAAAAACAACACTTTGTGAGTGAAAACGACTTTCTGAGCAAAACACCCCCAAAATACCCAAAAATACCAAATTTGACCCGAAAATTCAACTATGTCCGTTACGAACGAAAAATACCACTTGTTTGGGTGGAAACGGCCCTCTCTACAAAATGCTCCCAAAATGTCCAAAAAGACCAAGTTTGACCTAAAAATTGAACTGTGTCCATTTAGGATAAGAAATACCACTTGATTGGGTGGAAATGCCCCTTTGTACGAAACGCCCACAAAAGCCCAAAATGACCAAGATCGACTAGATAATTCAACTGTGACTGTTTGGGACAAAAAATACCATTTTTTGGATGTAAACGACCTTTGAACAAAACGCCCACAAAAATGGCCAAAAAGACCAAGTTTGACCCGAAAATTCAACTATGTCAGTTTTGGACGAAAAATATCACATGTTTTGGGTAGAAATAGCCCACTAGTTAAAACGGTCCCAAAATGCCCAAAAAGACCTAGTTTGATTTGAAGATTTCACTGTGTCTGTTTCGGACGAAAAACAACACTTTTTTTTGGGGTGGAAATGGCCTTCTACACAAAATGACCCCAAAATGCCCAAAAAGACCAAGTTTGACCTGAAAAATGAATTGTGTCCGTTTATGACAAAAAATACCACCTGATTGCATGGAAATGCCACTCTATGCAAAACACCCCCAAAATGCCCAAAAAGACCAAGGTCAACCAAATAATTCAACTGTGACTGTTTCGGACGAAAAACAACACTTTTTTTTGGGTGGAAACTGCCTTCTATGCAAAACACCCTCAAAATATCCAAACTAACCAAGTTTGACCCAAAAATTCAACTATGTCCGTTTTGGATGAAAAATATCACTTGTTTGGGCTGAAATGGCCTTCTATACAAAACGCCCCCAAAATGCCCAAAAAGACCAAGTTTGACCTGAAAATTGAACTGTGTCTGTTTATGAGAAAAAATACCACTTGATTGCGTGGAAATGCCCCTCTGTACAAAACACCCCCAAAATGACCAAAAAGACTAAGGTCGTCCAAATAATTCAATTGTGACTGTTTCAGACAAAAAATAACACCTTTTTTGGGTGGAAACAACCTTCTATGAAAACGCCCCTAAAATGCCCAATCTGACAAAGTTTGACCCAAAAATTCAACTGTGTTCGTTTCGGATGAAAAATACCACTTGTTTGGGTTGAGATGACTCACTCTGCAAAACGCCCCCAAAAGGACAAAAAAAACCAAGTTTGACCTAAAAATTGAATTGTGTCTATTTCTGACGAAAAGTATCACTTGTTTTTGGTGGAAACATCCTACAGAGCAAAACGCTTCCAAAATGCCCAAAAAGGCCAATAGTGACCTAAAAATTCAAATGCATCCATTCGAACGAAAAAGACCAATTTTATGGTGGAAACACTTTTTTGTGTGGAAACGATTTTTCGAGCAAAGCGCCCCCAAAATGCCCAAAAAGACCAAGTTTAACCCGAAAATTGAACTGTGTCCGTTTCGGACAAAAATATCACTTGTTTGGGCTAAAACGACACTCTGTGCAAAACGCCCCCAAAATGCCCAAAAAGACTAAGTTGTTCAGATAATTCAATTGTGTCTGTTTCTAACAAAAAACAACACTTTTTTGGCTAAAAAATGGTGTTCTAAGCAAAATGCCCCAAAAATACCCACAAAGATCAAGTTTGACCTGAAAATTTAACTGTGTCCGTTTCGAATGAAAAATATCACTTGTTTGAATGAAAACGAACCTCTGTGCAAAATGTCCCCAAAATGCCCAAAAAGACTAAATTTGACCTTAAAATTGAACTGTGTCCGTTTCGGACGAAAAGTACCACTCTTTTTTTGGTGGAAACAGCCTACAGAGCAACACGCTCCTAAAAAGCCCAAAAAGGCCAATATTGACCTGAAAGATCGAATGTGTCAATTTACACAAAAAAATGCCACTTTTTATGCGTAGAAACAGCCCTCTGAGCGAAACGCCCACAAATGGCAAGAAAAGACCAAGTTTGAACAAAAAAATCAACTGTCTGTTTCGGATGAAAAACAACACGTTTTTGGGTGGAAATGGCCTTCCTTCTATGTAAAACAACCAAAAAATGTCCAGAAAAGACCAAGTTTGACCCGAAAATTCAATCATGTTAGTTTCGGACGAAAAATACCACTTGTTTGGATGGAAACAACATTCTGAGCAAAAAGCCCACTAATGGCTAAAAATGACCAAGTTTGATCTAAAAAGTCAATTGTGTCCGTTTCGGATGAAAAATACCACTTTTATGGTGGAAACGACTTTCTTTGCAAAATGCCCACAAAAGGCCCAAAAACACCAAGTTTGTCTAGAAAATTCAACTGCGTTCGTTTTTGACAAAAAGTAGCTCTTTTTTTGTATGGAAAAGACCTTTCAAGCAAAACGCTCCCAAAATTCCCAAAAAGATCAAGTTTAACTCGAAAATTCAACTGTGTCCGTTTCGGACGAAAAATATCGCTTGTTTTGGCTAAAACGGCACTCTGTGCAAAACGCCCCCAAAATACAGAAAAAAAGGCCAAGTCTGACCTGAAAATTGAATTGTGTCCGTATAGGACAAACAATACCACTTGATTGGGTGGAAACGCACCTCTGTGCAAAATGCCCCCCAAAATGCCCAAAAAGACCAAGGTTGACTATATAATTCAACTGTGCCTGTTATAAACGAAAAATACCATTTGTTTGGGTGGAAACGGCCCTCTCGGCAAAACGCTCTCAAAATGTCCAAAAAGACTAATTTTGACCTAAAAATTGAACTGTGTCCATTTAGGACAAACAATACCACTTGATTGGGTGGAAAAGCCCTTTTGTGCAAAATGCCCCCCAAAATACCCAAAAAGACCAAGGTCGACCAGATAATTCAGCAGTGACTGTTTAGGACGAAAATACCATTTTTTTGAGTATAAACGACCTTTTAAGCAAAACGCCCACAAAGGGTCAAAAAGACCAAGTTTAACTAAAAATTTAACTGTGTCCGTTCTGGACGAAAAATATCACTTATTTGGGTAGAAACGACCCTCTGTACAAAAAGCCTCCAAAATGCCCAAAAAGACTAAGTTTGACCTGAAAATTGAACTGTGTCCATTTCTAACAAAAAATACCATTTTTTTGGGTGTAAATGGCCCTCGGAGTGAAACGCCCACAAATGGCCCAAAAAGACCAAGTTTGAACACAAAATTTAACTGTGTTTGTTTCGGACGAAAAACAACACGTTTTTGGGTGGAAACGGCCTCTCTATGCAAAATGCCCAAAAAGACCAAGGTTGACCTGATAATTCAACTGTGTCCGTTTCTGACGAAAAATACAATTTTTTTGGGTGTAAACGACCTTTTGAGCAAAACGCCCACAAAAAGGCCAAAAAGACCAAGTTTAACCCAAAAATTCAACTATGTCCGTTTCAGACAAAAAATAGCACTTATTTGGGTGGAAATGACCTTCTGTGCAAAACGCCCCCAAAATGCCCAAAAAGACCAAGTTTGACCTGAAAATTGAACTGTGTCCGTTTCTGATGAAAAGTATCATTTTTTTTTTTTGGAAACATCCTACAGAGCAAAACACTTCCAAAATGTCCAAAAAGGCCAATAGTGACCTAAAAATTCAAATGCATCCATTTCAAACAAAAAATACCACTTTTATGGTGGAAACGGCTTTATGAGCAAAACACCCACAAAATGCTCAAAAGGACCATGTTCGACTAGAAAATTCAACAGCATCCGTTTCTGACGAAAAAAACCATTTTTTTGTGTGGAAACGACCTTTCGAGCATAGCGCCCCCAAAAAGCCCAAAAAGACTAAGTTTAACCCAAAAATTCAACTATGTCCATTTCGGACAAAAAATATCACTTGTTTGGGCTGAAACGACACTCTGTGCAAAACGCCCCCAAAATGCCCAAAAAGACCAAGTTGTCCAGATAATTCAATTGTGTTTGTTTTTAACAAAAAAACAACACTTTTTTTGGCTAGAAAATGGCGTTCTAAGAAAAACGCCCCAAAAATACCCACAAAGACCAAGTTTGACCCGAAAATTCAACTGTGTCCGTTTTGAATGAAAAATACCACTTGTTTGAATAAAAACAGGCCTTTGTGCGAAAAGCCCCCAAAATGCCCAAAAAGACCAAGTTTGACCTGAAAATTGAACTGTGTCCGTTTCGAATGAAAAATACCATTTTTTTTTGTGGAAATAGCCTACAAAGCAACATGCTCCCAAAATGCCCAAAAAGGCCAATATTTTCCACTTTTTATGGGTGGAAACAGCCCTCTGAGAAAAACGCCCACAAATGCTCCAAAAAGACCAAGTTTGAACACAAAATTCAACTGTGTCTGTTCCAGACGAAAAACAACACGTTTTTGGGTGGAAACAGCCTCTCTGTGCAAAGTGCCCCCCAAAATGGCCAAAAAGACCAAGGTTGGCCTAATGATTTAACTGTGACTATTTGGGACGAAAAATACTACTTTTTTTGGTGTAAACGACCTTTTGAGCAAAACGCCCACAAAAGGGCCAAAAAGACCAAGTTTAACCCAAAAATTCAACTGTGTCCATTTTGGACGAAAAATACCACTTATTTGGATGGAAACGATCATCTATGCAAAACACCCCCAAAATGCCCAAAAAGACCAAATTTGACCTGAAAATTGAACTGTGTCCGTTTCTAACGAAAAATACCATTTTTTGGGTGTAAATGACCTTTTTAGCAAAACGCCCACTAAAGGGCCCAAAAGTCCAAGTTTAACCCAAAAATTCAACTGTGTCCGTTCTGGACGAAAAATACCACTTATTTGGGTGGAAACGACCCTCTATGCAAAACACCCTCAAAATGCCCAAAAATATCAAGTTTGACCTGAAAATTGAACTGTGTCCGTTTCTGACGAAAAGTATTACTTTTTTTTTTTTTTTTTGTGAAAATAGGCTACAGAGTAAAATGCTCCCAAAACGTCCAAAAAGGCCAATATTGACTTAAAAAATAAAATGCATCCATTTTGGACGAAAAATACCATTTTTATGGTGGAAATGGCTTTCTGAGCAAAATGTCCACTAAAGCCTAAAAAGACCAAATTTGACCAGAAAATTCAACTTCATCCGTTTCAGATGAAAAATACCACTGTTTTGTTTAGAAACGAACTTTTGAGCAAAACGCCCCCAAAATGCCCAAAAAGACCAAGTTTAACCTGAAAATTCAATTGTGTCCATTTTGGACGAAACCTTACTTGTTTGGGCTGAAACGATCCTCTATGCAAAACACCCCCAAAATGCCCAAAAAGATCTAGCTTGACCAGATAATTCAACTGTGTCTATTTCTGATAAAAAATAACGCTTTTGTGGGTGGAAACGGCCTTCTATGCAAAACGCCCCCAAAATACACAAAAATACCAAGTTTGACCCGAAAATTTAATTATATCCGTTTCGAACGAAAAATACCACTTGTTTGTTTAGAAACGAGCCTCTGTGCAAGACGCCCCCAAAATGCCCAGAAAGACCAATTTTGACCTAAAAATTAAACTTTGTCCGTTTCGGACGAAAAGTGTCACTTTTTTTTTGGTGAAAACAACCTACAGAGCAACACGTTCCCAAAATGCCCAAAAAGGCCAATATTGACTTGAAAGACCAAATGCATCCATTTTGCATGAAAAATACATATTTTTTTGGATGGAAACGACCCTCTGTCCGAAATACCCACAAAAGACCCAAAAAGACAAAGTTTGAACACAAAATTCAACTGTGTCTGTTTTGGAAGAAAAATACCACTTGTTTGGATGGAAACGGACCTTGGTGCAAAATGCCCAAAAAATGCCCAAAAAGACCAAGTTTGACCTGACAATTGAATTGTGTCTGTTTCGGACAAAAAATACATTTTTTTTTTGTGGAAACATTCTATAGATTAAAACGCTCCCAAAATTTCTAAAAAGACTAATATTGACCTAAAAAATCAAATGCATCCATTTCGGATGAAAAATACTACTTTTACGGTGGAAACAACTTTCTAAGCAAAACACCCATAAAAGGCCCAAAAAGACCAAATTTAACTAAAAAAATCAACTGCGTCCGTTTCGGACAAAAAAATAGCATTTTTTTTTGTGTGCAAACGACCTTTCGAGCAAAACGCCCCCAAAATGCCTAAAAGACCAAGTTTAACCCAAAAATTCAACTGTGTCTGTTTCAGACGAAAAATATCACTTGTTTTGGCTGACACGACACTCTGTGCAAAATGCCCCGAAAATGCCCAAAGAGACCAGATTCGACCAGATAATTCAACTGTGTCTTTCTATGACAAAAAACAACACTTTTGGGGTCGGAAATGGCCTTCTTTGCAAAACGCCCCCAAAATACCAAGTTTAACACGAAAATTCAATTGTGTCCATTTCGGACGAAAAATACTACTTGTTTGTATGGAAACGGACCTTTGTGCAAAAAGCCCCCAAAATGCCCAAAATAAAAAAATTTGGACATGAAAATTGAACATTGTCCGTTTCGGACGAAAAGTGTCACTTTGTTTTTTGGGTGGAAACAGCTTACAGAGCAATACGTTCCCAAAATGCCCAAAAAGGCCAATATTGACCTAAAGACCAAATGCATCCATTTTCCACGGAAAATACAACTTTTTTTGGGTGGAAACGGCCCTCTATGCGAAACACCCACAAAAGACCCAAAAAGACCAAGTTTGAACACAAAATTCAATTGTGTCTGTTTCGGAAGAAAAATACCACTTGTTTGGATGGAAACAGACCTTTGTGCAAAACGGCCCCAAAATACCCAAAAAGGCCATGTTTGACTTGACAATTGAACTGTGTTCGTTTCGGACGAAAAATACCATTTTTTTTGTTGAAACAGTCTATAAAGAAAAACGCTCCTAAAATGTCCAAAAATGTCAATATTGACCTAAAAAAATCAAATGCATCCATTTTGGACGAGAAATACTACTTTTATTATGGAAATGACTTTCTAAGAAAAACGCCCACAAAAGACCCAAAAAGACCAAATTTGACTAGAAAATTTATTTGCGTCCGTTTTGGATAAAAAATACCACTTATTTGGGTGAAAAATTCCATCTCAGCAAAACGCTCCCAAAATGCCCAAAAAGACTAAGTTTGACCCAAAAATTCAATTGTGTCCATTTCGGACGAAAATATCACTTGTTTGGGCTAAAACGGCACTTTGTGAAAAACTCCCCTAAAATTCCCAAAAAGACAAAGTTTGACCATTTAATTCAATTATGTCTGTTTTGGACAAAAAACAACATTTTTTTGGGTGGAAACGACCTTCTATGCCAAACAACCCCAAAATGGCCAAAAAGACCAAATTTGACCCAAAAATTCAACTGTGTCTGTTTTAGACAAAAACTACCACTTGTTTTGATGGAAACAACATTCTAGGAAACACGCCCACTAAAGGCTCAAAAAGACCAAGTTCGACCTAAAAAGTCAATTGTGTTTATTTCGGACGAAAAATACCACTTTTATGGTGGAAACGACTTTGTGAGCAAAACGATCACAAAAATCAAAAAAGACTAAGTTTAACCAGAAAATTCAACTGCGTTCATTTTGGTCGAAAAATACCACTTTTATCGCTGGAAACGACATTTTGAGCAAAACGCCCACAAAAGGTCCAAAAAGACAAAGTTTGACCTGAAAATTCAACTGTATCCGTTTCAGACAAAAAATACTAGTTATTTGGGTGGAAACGACCCTCTTTGCAAAACTCCACAAAAATAGCAATTAAATTATATGGTCGAACCTGGTTTATGATGCGAAACACAATTATATGGTGTCCCAAAAAGTGTTCCTAAAATCTCATACTTAGTGAATCAATTCGTTGAGTTTGGATTGTTACAAGGAAAATTCTAATTGAGATTGGTTAAGTTCAATACAGAACTAAAAGAGTGAACTAAAGAGTAAAAAAAGGCAAGAGAGTGTGAGCTCATAAGAAGGTAAAAGTCGAATTTGAGTGATACACGAGTGGAGTGACATAGTTTGAGTGTAAACGTGAGGGAGTGTTTGTGAGGTTTGCTAACTAAACATGTCTCGAGAAACAAACAAAGGCTCGTCCGATGAAGCACTGGAAATGATGGACGTCATGGACGTAAAAGTTTTTAACAAGGCCTTAGAGCAAAAGCTTCAACGGTTGAACTTGCAGTTTGATGAAGTGCATGAACGACTAGATAAAGTTGAGTCTAGTGCACAAAAGGGGTAGCCACCGAGAGCTCCTAATGTGCAACGAAGAGAGATGAATCAACCTCGGTTCGAATATGAAGATGATTATGGGAATGACCTAGATGAAGACGAACGCACCTCTAATGCGAGCTTGGGCATATTTGGGCGTGGATATAGAAATAGGGGAGATAGATATGGGGAGCATCATGATAATAACTTGGAAAGCATCAAGGTGAAGATATCGTCATTCCAAGGAAAAAATGACCCTGAAGTATACTTGGAGTGAGAGAAGAAGGTAGAGTTGATCTTTGAGTGCCACAACTACTCCGAGGAGAAAAAAGTAAAACTTGTTGTAATTGAGTTTATTGACTATGTATAATATGGTAGGATGAACTTGTGGTAAACAGGAGGAGAAACCGTAAGAGGACTATTAAGACGTGGGTAGAAATGAAGGTCGTCATGAGGAGGCGGTTTGTTCCTAGTCACTATTATAGGGACTTGTATCAGAAATTACAAAGTCTTACACAAGGTTTTAAGTGTATGGAAGACTACTATAAATAGATGGAAGTAGCCATGATTCGAGCCAATGTGGAAGAAGACCGAGAAGCAACTATGGCTAGGTTTCTAATCGGGTTAAATCGTGACATTGCAAATGTGGTGGAGTTGCAGCATTATGTTGAGTTGAGTGACATGGTGCACATGGCCATCAAAGTGGAGCAACAATTGAAGCGAAAGGGTTCCACACGAGTTGGGCAACAATCGGGTTCGGCAACAATCGGGTTCTTCTTCTTCTTGGAAGCTGAATTGGACCAAGAGGGAAGAGAAGCCTAATTTTCAGCCCAAGGCCGAACCTCCCAAAATTCACAAAGCTGGAGGTACACTGAACAAAGGTAAAATCGATTCCCAACCTTCTAGAAATAGAGAAATTAAATGCTTTAAGTGTTTGGGAACAGGTTATATTGCATCTCAATGTCCGAATAAGAGAGTGATGATTATGAGGGATGATAGAGGTATTGAGACGAATGATGATTCGATGCCACCTTTGGAGAATACATATGATGTTGAATACCCGGTTGATGAAGAGCTTCTGGTTGCAAGAAGAGCTCTTGGTCCACAAGTCAAAGAAAATGATACGATAAATTGAGAGAACATTTTTCATACTAGATGCCATGTCAATGATAAGGTATGTAGTATGATTATTAATGGGGGGAGTTGTACAAATGTTGCTAGCACTAGTTTGGTGGAGAAATTGAAATTGCCAACTTTAAAGCATCCTAGACCATACAAGTTACAATGGTTGAATGATTGTGGAGAAATTAAAGTGAATAAACAGGTGCTCATATCATTCTCGATTGGAAGGTACAAAGACGAGATCTTGTGTGATGTGGTGCCAATGTATGTGGGGCATATTCTTTTGGGAAGACCATGGCAATTTGATCGGCAAGTAACTCATGATGGTTATACCAATAGATACTCCTTTGTACTTAATAAAAAACCAATTACTCTAGTACCATTATCGCCCAGGCAAGTGTATGATGATCAAGTGAGGTTAAAAAAAGAAAGTGACAAGAAAAATGTGAGTGAGAGAAAAAAAAAGAGTGAGAGAGAAAAAAATTCAGAATGCATGGGAAAAGAAAAGAGGAAACAAGTGAGCTTTTATGCAAGAGAGAGTAAGATAAAAAAAGTTTTGTTTTCAAACCAACCTTTGATTGTACTTTTGTACAAAGAGGTTTGTTTTACCACTAATGATCTTAACTCTTCTCTTCCTAGTGTTGTTATTTTTCTTTTATAGGATTTTGATGATGTGTTTCTCGAAGAGTTGCCAAATGGTTTGCCACCAATAAGAGGAATTGAGCATCAAATTGATTTTATACCTGGAGCATCCATTCCAAATAGACCCACATATAGAATCAATCCCGAGGAAACAAAGGAGCTTCAAAGGTAGGTTAGTGAGCTTATGGAAAAAAGGGTATGTACGTGAAAGTATGAGTCCTTGTGCGTTTCCCATATTGCTTGTACCTAAGAAAGATAGTATGTGGAGAATGTGTGTAGATTGTCGTATCAACAATATCACGGTAAAGCATCGACATCCCATTCCTAGATTAGATGATATGCTTAATGAATTTCATGGTTCTTGTGTGTTTACTAAAATTAATCTTAAAAGTGGATATCATCATATTAGGTTGAGGGAAGGTGATGAGCGAAAAATCGCATTCAAAACAAAATATAGTTTATATGAGTGGTTGGTTATGCCTTTTGGGTTAACCAATGCACCTAGTACGTTCATGAGATTAATGAACCATGTTTTGCATATTTTTATTGGAAAATGTGTGGTTGTATACTTTGATGACATTCTGATTTATAGCAAAAACTTAGATGAGCATGTTGAACATTTAAAACTTATTTTAGATGTTTTGAGAAAAGAAAAGTTGTTTGCTAACCTCAAAAAGTGTACCTTTTGCCCGAATAAGCTTGTATTTCTTGGTTTTTGTTGTTAGTGCTAAGGGAATTGAGGTGGATGAAGAAAAGGTTAAGGAAATCAAGGATTGGCCGAAACCTACAAGTGTAGGACAAGTGAGAAGTTTCCATGGGCTGGCTAGCTTCTATCGGAGGTTTATGAAAGATTTTAGTAGCCTAGCCGCACCTTTAACTGAAGTTATAAAAAAGAATGTGGGTTTTAAGTAGGGTGATGAGCAAGAAAAGACATTTAATTTGATTAAGGAAAATTGACTAATGCACCTTTGTTTGCTTTACCTAACTTCAAAAAAACTTTTGAGATTGAATGTGATATTTCAGGAATACGTATTGAAGTTGTTCTAATACAGTAAGGGTGTCTGCTTGCCTACTTTAATGAAAAATTAAGTGGCACAACCTTAAATTACCCTACATATGACAAAGAGATGTATGCGTTGATTAGGGCATTGGAGACTTGGCAGCACTATCTTTGGCCAAAAGAATTTGTAATTCACATGGATCATGAATCTTTGAAGCATTTGAAGGGTCAACAAAAGCTGAACAAGCGACATGCCAATTGGGTGGAGTTTATCGAAATGTTTCCTTATGTGATTAAGTACAAGCAAGGTAAGGAAAATGTTGTGGCAGATGCATTATCTCGAAGGTACGTCTTACTTTCTACCTTAGATGCTAAATTGCTAGGTTTTGAGTACATTAAGGATTTGTATGTTGATGATTCTGATTTTGGTAATATATTCAATGCATGTGAGAAAGTGGCATTTGTTAAGTTCTTTAGGCATAATGGGTTTTTGTTTAGGGAAAATAAATTATGTATGCCTAAATGTTCATTGCGTGACTTGCTTGTTAAAGAAGCTCATGAGGGTGGTTTAATGGGGTATTTTGGCATATCTAAGACTTTAGATGTTTTGCATGAACACTTCTTCTGGCCTCATATGAAACGTGAAGTGTAGAGAATTTGTGAGAAGTGTATTATTTGTAGGCAAGCTAAGTCTAAGGTTAAGCCTCATGGTTTGTATACTCTTTTCCCTATACCTAGTAAACCTTGGACTGATATTTCTATGGATTTTGTGTTAGGTTTGATTAGGTAAAAAAGAGGTCGAGATTCTACATTTGTGGTTGTAGATAGGTTTTCTAAGATGACTCATTTTATTCCATGTCATAAAACCGATGATGCATCACATGTTGCTGATTTGTTTGTCAAGGAAATAGTTAGGTTGCATGGCATGCCTAAGACTATTGTTTTGGATAGAGATGCTAAGTTCTTAAGCTATTTTTGGAAGATTTTGTGGGGTAATCTCGGAACTAAACTTTTATTTTCTACTAACTTGTCACCCACAAACTGATGGTCAAACTGGAGTAGTTAATAGGACTTTATCTACTTTATTGTGTGCTATAATACAAAAGAATTTGAAAACATGGGAAGATTGTTTGCATCATGTAGAGTTTGCATATAATAGGAGTGTGCATTCTACAACTAAGTTTTCACTATTTGAAATTGTGTATGGTTTTAATCCATTGACTCCTTTGGATTTAACTTCTTTACCTATGCATGAGCGTATCAACTTAGATGGAAAGAATAAGGCTGATTTTGTTAAGCAGATCTATGAGAAGGCCCGACAAAATATTGAGAAGAAAACTAAGCAATATGCAAACCAAGCAAATAAGGGGTACAAGAAGGTTGTATTTGAACCTGGAGATTGGGTTTGGTTGCATATGAGGAAGAAGCGGTTTCCCTAACAAAGGCGTTTTAAGCTACTTCCAAGGGGGGATGGCCTTTTTCAAGTGATGGAACGAATCAATGACAACGCCTGCAAATTAGACCTTCCA